>DWEI01003294.1:0-13005 GCA_018245875.1 Mysoria ambigua | reverse complement strand
CCCAACAGCCGGAGCAAATTCATTGATAACAACTACTTAAAAAAAAAAAATTACTATTATGATAAATACTAAGAAGAAATAAAATGTTTATAACATTAAATAAGGAGTTTTATTTTATTTATTGTATTTCGTAACTTTACGCCTGTAATCCCCGAAGGGGTAGGCAGAGGAATGCAGAACATTCCCACGATTCACCAGTTATGTCTACGTCCCACTATGGAATAGGTGGTGAGCCTATTGCCTTGCATCGGGCACGTATCCAGACTCTGAAACACTACTAGAAAATCTAAATTAGAATATTTTGTAATGTTCGGGAATAGAACCCGGGACCTCCTGATCGGCAGTCACACATGCAACCAACACCCAACGAACATGCTTGCTGCCTATCAGCAGGCTACAGGCAAGTCTGCAGGTACGATACCATAATATGCTGCTAGGGTCTCATTAGTAGTATACTATGCCTCATGGAAAGGCACAGTTGGCTATCGTGGTACAGGCATTAATCAAGATTCAGAGCCACGAACTGTCTTTAATCAAATAGTCATGCTTCCAAACTGTTGTCCATTGAGGCAGTCTAAGTAGGTACTAAAGTAACTTCATTTTTTTAATACAAAATCATTATTAATGGAATATAATATATATAGGAAAACTTAGTAACATCACGCCTGTTATCCCTGAATTGATAGGCAGACGAGTGTTGTATACTCCCACATTTTACCAGTTACATTTATGTCCACCATGGAATAGGGGGTTAGCCTATTGCCATCCAGTAGAAACATTTCTTGACTTCGAACATCTACTAGAAAAATTAAATTCGAAACATTTTGTAATGCCCGGCCTAGGAATCAAACCTAGGAGCTCCTCTGATCGCCAGTCATGTTTACAATCAAGGGGGAGGCTTTTAACATCACGCCTAAATGCAAACAGTTACATTATTAAGGAATAACACGCCTTTCGTGTTTTCCTGTTATTTTGAAGTATTTAAAATATTTTTCGTTTTCTTTCTAAACTTTTTCTTCAATAGTAATCATTAAGAGTATTGAAATGTCGTTGTAGTGTTGGGGACGTGACTTCTATAGCAAAAATGAAATCATATATGCTGTCATGACCTATAAAATTGTGACACGCAAGGGTAACATTTTAACAGTGAAATTTGTGGTAATTTTTGGATAGATTTCCCCACTATATTTGTAGCATCAAATATTATTCATATTTATTTTGTACACGCTGCATCAAATATTATTTGCACTCGATTTGCATCGGTCTTGTCAGACTGGTAACACTAGAAGGAAATGAATTTATTGTCAATAAATGAATGATTAAATGCCGGGTTGAAACTATACAAATACAATATGCAATACAAATTTACCATTGCCTTAATTTATTAAATGAGCTTGCTATCGTTGTATTAATATTAAAACGATTAAAATATGAATATCATCACAATGGAAACGGATAAACAAGGTGATATGGATGTGTATTGGAATAAAATCAAATATGCGTTCCCCATTCTAAACGACACTATTTTTAGTGACTGTTCAAGTGAAGAATATGAGGAAATTCAGCAGTTAATAGAGAGTTTGAATGTACAAATTAGAGTACGTGACCTTATTCAAGTCCATTTAGAAAAGTATCTGCGGCAACATGTGGCTCCGTCATTTTGGTCGAAGTTTGCCAAAGTCGACGAGGAGATTAAAGGATTTCAGCTTTTCAAAACGGCAGTCAATGATCTTTACGATGTAACGTCCACCTTTACTCCACAGCTTATAAGATTAACAACACTGAATAACAGTTGCAGTGACAACAATCCTATTTATGGCGAGAGGAATGCCCTGCTTGGTTTTAAGCAATTACTAAGAGCCACTTTGCTATCTCAACTCCCAATAGACTTTCAGATAATCATTACTCATTTTTATAAGATGTCTTTTAATGTTTTCGACATTGAATATGATAATGCAGACATGAGTGAAGATGTTATTTGTTCAGGATGTAAAAATGAATATTCTGACTGCAATTGTGCATATATTGTTAAGGTATTTTATGAAACTAACAGAAAGCTTATGGAACTGCAATTACTTGAAAGGTTGGCTGGTCAAGTTTTCACAAATTTTATACAGGCAAGGATTGAGAGTCATATACAGAAAGTATGTACTGGAAACTTTTATGTTTCTCACATAAGTTTTCTGGAACATTGGCTTGACACCACTGTGATGTCGTGGCTTACTCGTATATATTGTGCAGGTTCTTCAAAACCCCCACCGGATGATAAAAATATCCAGAATGCTATTTGTAAGTTCAAACAAAAGGTTAGTTATTATCTATATCATAGCTACACTACCCTACAGATAGACCAACTGTTCAATACCATTATTGAATACCCTGATTCGAAACCTGCAGTAGATGACATTAAAATATGTCTGGATAAGACTGACCTGAGACCAACTCTTTGTAAAAAGCTGCAAAGTGCCTTAGAAACAAGATTGTTACATCCTGGTGTTAATACTCCAGATATATTAACTGCATATATTTCAACAATAAGAGCATTAAGACATTTAGATCCATCTGGTGCCATACTTGAGACTGTAACTAGGCCAGTATGTAGCTACTTAAGGAATAGAGATGATACAGTGCGCAGTGTTGTAAGTAGTTTGACAGAAGAAGGTGCTGGAAGTGAACTGGCAGAAGAACTAGCTAAGTTCGCTGCGGAAACTGATGAGGATATTGAAAAAGAGGAAGCTTGGGATGAATGGAACCCAGACCCTGTGGAAGCAGACCCCAAATTAAACAGTGACAAGAAATCAAATGATATTATATCAATGTTGGTGAATGTCTATGGCAGTAAAGAATTGTTTGTGAATGAGTATAGGACATTATTAGCAGATAGATTATTAGCTCAAAGTGTAATCAATACAGAAAAAGAAATTAGATACTTGGAACTCTTGAAGTTGAAGTTTGGAGAATCCCAGTTGCATTTTTGTGAAGTGATGCTGAAGGATATATCAGATTCTAAAAGAATTAATGCTTTGATACATCAAGACAAGAATGTAGAGGAATTGAATAAAAAATTTACCTCAAATGCCATGATACTGTCAGCACAATTTTGGCCACCATTTAAAGATGAAAGTTTAGAGTTACCCGAGGAAATAAAGAGACACTTGGAGGCCTATACAAGATCATTTGAAGCATTAAAAGGAAACAGAACATTGCATTGGAAACCCCACCTGGGCAATGTTAATATAGAAATAGAGATAGGAGAGAAGAAGCTGGACTTAACCGTCTCGCCATTTAATGCTACATTGATTATGCATTTTCAAAATAAATCAGAATGGTCATTAGAAGAGCTCCATCAAGTAATGAAAGTGCCTACAACTATCTTACGAAGGAAGATAACCTACTGGCAGTCACTGGGCCTGATCGCTGAGAGAAGTCCAGATCACTATGTTGTTGTAGATGGCTCTGATGCAAATAAAACAAATGCTACAAATCAAGTTCAAGAAATGATTTGTGAAGATGAGGAATCCGAAAGTGTTATGGCTTCAGCACATGACCAAAGGGAAGGTGAATTACAAGTTTTCTGGTCTTACATAGTGGGCATGTTAACGAATTTGGATTCATTGCCATTAGATCGCATACATCAGATGTTAAAAATGTTTGCTTCGCAAGCTCCAGGGACAGAGTGCAGTCTGCAAGAACTGCGCCAGTTTTTGGACACAAAAGTGAGAACTCATCAGCTTCTGTTTCAAGCTGGCATGTACAAGTTACCTAAAGCATGAATATTTTATATCATATATCTTTCTGTGGGAAAATGGAAAGGCACATTATTAAATAAAACAATGTAAAATGTTGCAACTTTATTTTTATTCATTTAAGATATAAAATTTTGGTTAAATTTCTTAAGTCTGTGAGTTAATATCGTCTGGATTAAGTATTGCTGAGAAAATCATGTGATATTCAAAGCTCTTGCTTAAACATTATATATATCTAGTACACAATGACAATATTGCAAAAATAAATAAATCGTAAAATCTGTCGGCAACACAAATTATATACTATTAACACTACATGGTTTTAATAGATAATCTTGTCAGTCTTAACATCTATAAAATACTGTTTAAATTAAAATGTGAAAATCAATTATTAATAAATTACCTTTTAAAGATACTGAGATATAATACACAAGTTGTAATGGAATGTATAAGCATCTCGGCCTCGTCCACTCCAGCCAAGTTACAATAAAAAACATTTGACTGTCAATATAACATACATATTAGGTTAAAATGCAAGCATCTTGTAACAGAGGTTGTATACAATACAGTCAAAGCCCTACACTGTTATAATATATCTAACATGTACTGCTGTATAATTATCAATATAGGACAAAAACATGGAATGCAGTCAGAAATTGAGAAGAAAAATTACCCAGTGTTTGACACTCCAATTAAGATTGTATATCAAATTGAAAATAGTTTTTCAAATGTGAGATAAGAGATAGCAAGAAGCATGTAATAAAAATGAACATCAAATTAATAATATCACTATCAATTAAATAGCAGTGTTGGTTCACAAGTACATTCAAATTGTATTTGAATTGGTTAATAGTACCTTGAGATGTACAAAAATGTTATTCCACTGTCATTGCTACGAAAGCAGACACACTTACGTTTTTACATTGTAATTTTCATGTGTACACACAGAGTTGCATATAGTTAATTAAGTAATAAGAATTATTTTAACAAAAACTTCAATCTCAAATTCTCAAATAAATATTAAGATAAAATCACCTACAACGGTTAAAGCTCTAATCTAGTTTACATATTTACATCAGTGCACTTGCAATTCTCACCATAAAAGAACACCTCACAGACTGCAATACTTATTAGAGCTTAATGTGTCAAAGCTTGATCAAAGTAAATTTGGAAAGTTATTTTATAATCAAACAGTTTCATTTCAGTTACCACTTTGTTTGTTAATTTTATGTTAATTTTGTGTTATTTGCATCTGTGCTACCCTCTGTGAAAGTTTGTAATCAAATTTTTTGGTGTCCCATCGACTACACTTCAAATTGTTTAATCTCACAAAACAATGTTGCATTCTGCAAACTTAAAAATTTAAATGCACGTGTCACTACAGTTAACTTACACGATAAATTATTAAGTACATTAGATTTCATTTAAGTCCACAGCAGCGCTGAAAATCTTCCTTTGGACGAATATAGTTACACTGACTAACGGATATTTCACATTTACACATTATTGGAAACACGTATTTGGAGAGCTAATGTTAACTATATAATAATTATATTATTTTATCAGCATGAGTGTTATCATTTGACTTGTAACAACAAACTTGTATCTTTTGCACATACAAGCCTTTTAAAACAAATGTACTTCACGACATATCAATTAAGCTTTAGTGTCATACTGATCTCTTCAAATCGTTATTACCATATGCACCATAATACAATAATTTAATCTCTTAAGTCTACTTACCACTGTAATCTTATTTAATAGCCGCAGGAAGTACCAACAAAACACCAACACAGTTGTATATCTGTTATGGAAGACGGAGTGGTATAATAATTTAGAATGATTGAATAATTGGTTACTTTAATCACATACTTAAAGCAACACATCATATATAGAATACTTACATGATCCATATACTGTATCAAAATGTATAAATAAAACTGTACTTTGCAAGCGAAATGAAACTAAATATGGTGTCAACATAGTTAAATGATATCCAATTATTATTAAGTATTTTTGTTTAATGTCTTCTCATTTAAAACAAATTTACGATTGTATGTGTGGATTGTTGGTACTAAAGCCCTTTGAATGTTCAAAGTTTATGCTTACAGCTGTAGCTGTTGGGGTTATGACATTTATCAGAAAGTTTATTCTTAAAAGCCATTAACATTATTTACAAATGTCTATTATTTTGCTTAAGTAAACATAAAATAAAAGGAAAATACTGCTGATTGAGATTAGTGAATTGGCTAGTTTTTGGGTTAATAATTATTAAAACCCCCAGAATTTTTTAAAATATGTAAATGAAAAATTAATATATAATATATATTCTGAACCATTTATCTTACCATTTCAAACCTATTTACATAATAAGGGAAAATTGGTTTTACAAGATATATTTCTGTTGAGTAATCACAGATATTTTAATAATTTTGAAGGTATGAGAAATATTTTGAATTGCTAATTATCACATGCAGCTGTCTTTTGAAGACCGTCACAATTTTAGATTGTTGACCGCTGTAGAAGTCATAGATAGTATCAGACATTTCCTGATTTCTTTTATGTTACATTTCATGATTTGCTCCGTTATTTTATAACAAACAAAAATTAACATTGAAACACAGCTATTAGGTGACACTAACAGAAATTAGAAAGACATTTGCAATGATATAAAGCGCAACAATAAGACGAGTGGCTGCATTAGATTCTCGGCAACAATTTGTCGATATTCAGTTACTGCACACTGCTAGGCAATGCTGTCTCCATGCCGAAACACAGGGGTTATGAGGTTCACAGGCCAACAGTGTCGGTGAAGTAGATTCTCTCCCAACTGAACAAATAGTATAGGGGTACGAGTGGCCGGCTCACCGGTTTCGGCGAGGAGCGGGAGCGGGCGCGGGCGCGGCGGGGGCGGGGGAGGGCGCGGGGTTCGTTAGGGGCCGCTTGAAGGGCCCGAGGCGTTTGGTGGGGCGCGGCGACACGGCGTGCGGCTCGCCGGCGCCGACCCACGCACTGGCGCCGTGGTCCAGCAGTGCGTTCGCCAGCCGACCGCTGGCTTGCTCTGTTTGGGCACATTTTCAGAGTTTAGTAACCTATGCGAGCGCGAATATGCAGCACATTTGTCACTACTGCCTTTTTGAAGACATTTGTTTAGTTCTGCATAAGTACAGATACATTATATAATAGAGATACATTTTTGACTGATTGTATTTATAGATTATCACTATAAACAACTTTGTAGCAATTTATCAACCTCAAGTTGGTGAGTGGAGACTTAAATTTTTAAAATGAATATGTTCTTTGTTAACAGACCTTTTGGATAAGAGCTTTATATTGTATTTTCATGAGTAGTCACATCCTTGGGTTGGGTTGAATATAAACGACCGATTCGGCATTTCATGTATTCATATTGAATAAATAAAGATCAGTTATTGTGGTGACAAGGTATGTATGTATGTTAAGTGTGTAACGCTGACCTGGGGCGACGTCGGACGGCGCGCTGGGCGGCTGCGAGTGCGGCGGCAGCGGCTCGCGTAGGCGCGTCACGAACGTCTCGAAGGTGGTGGGCAGCGTGTGGTGCGCCACGAGCGCGTCCAGGTCGCGCGCGCGCTCGCTGCAAGCGTGCTGGTACAGCGGCATGGTGGCGCGCACGGCGCGCCCGCCCGCCACGGCCGCCGCGCGCACCAGCGCCGCCACGCAGCTCACGCGCACCAGGCTTTCTTCCCAGATGGGCCCAAACACGCCCACCTGACCACAATATATTACAGAATTAATATTCACTCCTGCCACTGGTCCGAAAATCATGAAAACTATTTATGTATTCAATATGGCGTAGACTATACTAGGCCGCTCGGAACGAGTACACACGTCGGGCTTCCTGGAGACGGTGCAGCGCAGCATGCCGCCGGAGAGCGGGTACAGCACGATGAGCACGTCGCAGAACTGCGTGGGCAGCGTGTCGCGCTTGTAGGCGCGCCAGTGCTCGCTCCACACCACGTGCACCTCGTCGTTGCCCAGGTGTCGCGTCTGCACGGTCAAACACGAATGCTATTTAATCAGAACGCAGCAGAGTCGAAGATAAACAAAATGATAGTGGATTACTAACTGTATTATATACAATATTTTTTTATAAAAATGACTGTTGCTTGTTACCGATAAAACTGTTAACAATTTTAATTCTGATGTATCTGTCTGTGGCAATCCTTAAATTTCCACTAAACAGATACTTCTTCAAACAGCACCAAAAAAGGGACAAATATTTCATTATTTCAGGTCACCGATGTCTATGAGTCTATATGAGGTTATTGCTAAGCTAATGAGCGTGTGGAGCGTGTGAGTCGAGTCGCGACCTTGTTGAGGATGTTGTCGGGCGTGTCGGCCGGCATGCGCGTGGCCACGTGGAACAGCGCCTCGAGCGAGGGCGAGGCGCAGTAGGGCGCCGACACGCCGCCGCCGCCGCCGCCGCGCAGCCCGCCCGCGAAGCCCACGTGGCTCTCCAGCTCCACCTGCAGGACCCGCACACTGCTTACGGACCGCCGGCCGAGCGCAACGTCCGACGCGGCGCACTCAATAGATATACAAAATCCAAAGGGATATAGTGCGCTCCCACGTTTCACCTGTTACATTTACATCACACTATGGAATGGAGCATAGGCCTATTTTGCCATACAAGAGGCTCACAATTATCCAGACTCCGAGTCACTGAGTTTAACTAAGAAAAATCCACTAGTGCCCGGCCCGGAATACGAACGCGGGACCTCGCGATTGGCAGTCATACTTGCAATCAGCATGACCAACGACACAGTCAAAAGTAAAAATACATACATATCTTCACGCCAGGTTCACGCCCTTACGGAGTTAGGCAGAGAACCAAAAAAGTAAATATATTAAATATATCAATCATTATATATTTTTTTATATATCAAGTAATTTTAATGAGATTTCGAATACTTCGCTCACCGAAAAAAAACCATGTCGGTTTACTCATAACATTTGTACTGAGTTTTATTTTAATTGCAAGTGCCCATAAGTTTGCAAAAGAGAGATAGGGCCCATTATTCAAATTGTAGTATTTGTCACCGTCGATAATCGCTTAATGCGGTCACGTATGGCCCTTTAACACACAACAGCATTCATTGACACGAGTGGTTTCTTTGTCGAATAATTATAGCATTTAAAACATTTAAAGCACGGCAGACTATCTTTATAGTCCAAGATAGTTGATCTCAGTGGATATTACAGCTAGCTTTACAGACTTATGTGGTGAGGCCAAGCGGCTTCGCCTCGAATGAGGGGGTAGAGCTGAGAATGAACACCGGACTGACCTCCTGCTCTGGCCGATGAAGGGGAGAGCAGCGCTGTGCGGACGACCTGCCTGCCGTGTGGTAGCGCGGTGGCCACCTCTTTGCCGGTAGGTACGGTGTGTGTGTCATGTATTGTGCTGTTATTACTGTAGTATCAGTGTGACAAGTCCTCCGGAGAGGACTTAATCGCCAGTATGATCCCAAATTAAGCGTGAAGAGAGCTTGTGATATGGTAAGTAGATTGAATGATAAACTACATATATACATAAAAATATATACTTCAAGCGTGGAGAGCTTGTTGTATGGTAACTTGGTAACTAGACGAATAATAAACTACATATACAGATACATATAAATATATATTTTTTTCACATGCCTAGATCTCCTGAAAGTTGAAACCCCCGCTAGTTGTAAGGGCAGGAGACGGCATTTATTATAAATTTAATAATTATTTATCGAAGTTACTATTTATTGCCTCAAAAAACGAAGCATGCTCATTTAAAATCTGTTGTTTGTCCATATCTGATTTTGACGAACGCATTTTATCTGTTACGACTTTGAATTCATCCATATCAATTGATTTTACTATATTGTAGACGAGCCGAATACCGTCGATGATGGATGAGAGCGTCGTTTCCCCTGGTAGAGCTGGACCAGGTGGGAGAACCTCCCTGGATGAGCAGGCCAGAGGGACAGAATAGGTCAGAGGCGTTATTTGATCAGGCGGTGAGGGCTCCTGAGGCTTTGTGGCAGGATGGGAGGCAGCTTTAAACTCGGCTGACTTTGAAATTGGCGCAGCCTTTGCGATGCCTGGTTTGGAGAGATATTTGCCTTTTGGCTTTTTGGGGACGCGCCGGTGTCCTTGATATCCAGCAGGGTGTCCCTGATCAGGGTTGACCAGGTCGGGGGCGGCGTTCAAGTTCGCCGTGCGGACAGGTAGCGGACTTTGGCGCCGCGAACTGGACGTGAGTTTTACCCCCGCCTTGGGCACAGGAGTGGATGACGGCGGCGCGGGTGGCAGGGATGAATCGATTCCATGCTGCAACCTGATATTATGGAGCTCTTCGAGGTGGCTCGCCCCCAGAAGTTCCTCCACCAGCTTCATGTCGTCTTGCATGGACGACATGATGTTTGTCGCAGGCTACAGTTACCTTAAGACTGGTATGTAGCTCCCCCTGCCGTGGCAGAAGGGTGTGTACTCCTACGGTTTGGCACTACGGTCTTGATGTGGTGTGAGTGTATGACCGACAATTCACTGCGCTGACACCGTTGTCACTGTTTGCACGCACTTACTCACTCACTTCACTAGTACGCGACGATCCAAAATTATCAAATTAGTAGGTAGTTAAATATTTCTTCATATCTAGTTAATGAAATTAATGTTACAACGCGGTAACGCTTCGTTGAGGCGCCGGTGGGTAGCGGCTTGCGGCACGCGCGGTATAGGGCGATGCGGCGATTTAAATTATTACAACAAACGAATTTATTAACGGACTTTAACGGCTTTAAAATCGAATTAAGTAACAACAAAGGCTGGGCGCGGGAACGTGCTGACGTGGGGCCGCTAGGCGTAATAACTACTATGGCGCTGAACACAATATTTAATAAACACAACGATGCAGCCAGTTCTATTCAAAAAGAATAAAGTTAACGGTCAATAGCCAGAGTATGCGCTGATAAACACGTCCAACCTCGCCAAAGGTAGTCACCGGAATGAGTCAAGTAATATTGAGTCGGTCGTGATTGAACGAACCGTATGTACCGAAACACGATCTGTCCCGCCGACTCGGTCGTTCATTCTTAAAGATCGCAATCATTTGGTGGAATATGTGTCTCAAGTTCCGTGCGTTTCGCGCCTAAAATCTCAGCGGCAACAAACGGAACTCGAATATGACTAGGTGATACATGTGCGTCTTAAGATAATTAGACTTTATGGCCAATAACATTATAGCAGTTAATACAATGCCATATAATTAAAATCCCATTTATTTTGTGGTTTTGACACTTTCGTAAACTGGATTCGAAATGCAAATGTACCTTCTTACTTGAACATCCATGCATTCTGGAGGCTAAGAAACTCACTTCGTCACTTCTATCATTGTCTAAGAATTTTGTTTACGATGTTTATGCACGTGTTTGTGTATATTTATTTAATATAAAATTTATAATCATGTAAAAATAATGTAATTATTTATTGATATTATTAGGGAATAAAATTATATTGTTGTATAAATTTGAGAATTTTTTAAATAAATTAATCTGTAATATGCAGACGAATAATAAATTTTAAAGTCATCTTTAGTTTTCCTTAATATTAAGTTTTATACAATAATATGTAAATACACATAATTATATATAATTTTTAGTATATTTTAGTAGTAAGCATGCAAAATGATTCACTAAACATACTTTTATTATAGGGACACATCATCTTACAGCTGCAAACCTCGGGGTCTCGTGACCGATGATCGAACGGAACATTTGTATCGGTCATGTTGCATGTCGGTCGCGATTGATCCGGAAGACGAAGAATGAACGACCGCCACAGGACTAGAGTCAAGCAAGTCGGTCAAACTTCAAGGCCAGCGCTAAAGCCGGGCGATACGTATCGATATCGCGCATCGATACAATGCTATGTGATATATCGTTATTTTAAATCGAGACACTGTTCAGCGAAACGTATCGTATCTTGTCGTATATCGTAATATATTATAGTTCACAAAATGACATTGAGGTTAGGTACGTATATTTAAGGAGAACTACCAATTTAAACAAATTTGTAACAAGCAAGCAAACCCGAACTTTTCTTTACACTTTGGTTACATGAAAATTAATAATATTATAATACACAGCTACGCGTACACAAACATAAGCAAAGGTAATATAACGTCAATTGTAAGCTATCATTAGTAATACATTAGTACAGTTATTTTGGTGAGCTTGGCGGGAATAAACTGATCGTAATTAAGTAATAAATATTAAATAATGCATCCACCTGAGTAATCAAATGTTTGATGAATGTTTATATCGGGTATTTTAAAATCCACTCTATCCTCCTTTACAGCATCAACTTTTAATGCAGCTCGCAAGATATTATATTAGATACTAGTTCCATGTGGAAGTTCCACTAGCAGTTAGTACCAGAATTCTCTCTAATGACACTTTTAGATTATATGAATAGAATATATTAAAACAATAGGGATAGCCTAGTGGTTTGTAATTCGACTTCCCACTCCGGTAGCCCGGGTCTATGTCCTAGCCGGGGATCTCTATATTAAATATGCGTTTTAAGATTAAAAATAACCAGCTAAAGCGGAAGGAAAATAAGAAAGATAAGTAACTAATAATCTTTCGTTTATTGTAAATCGATATATTTTTTAAGTATTCTTAAAATATAAACAATACGGCTTAAAGAAAATGCGGATATTATCTATCTATAGAAAATATTAAGATATAAAGGGTAAGATACTAAGATATAAGGGTAATATTCTTGATCTTCAGAGTATAGTTCAAAATTAAAATAATAAAATTAAAAAAACTGCAGCCAAGCAATCAAACACGTGTTAACTTGAATCATAAATTCCTTTACTCCTAATCCTATTTTTTGGATACTCCCAAATGTTTTCTAAGAAACAATAGTGTTCTTACATCGTCGGCAAATTCTTGAGTTCGGTAAATTACTTTTCTAGGAACTATAGAGCTAATAAGTTTGATATAATCGACTTGTAATGATTATAAATAAAATAGTGCTTTGGTGCAGACCCATAGGTCCAATGAAATTTTTCAGGTTATAGTAGGAAAATATATACCAAAATGGCTTACTCTAATTCAATAAAAATACACTGATTATTTCAATATCTGTAGGATTACAATTATAATGTTTATTTTTCTGTTATTAAAAACCTGAATTGTTTTAAGATATTTTTATTTCGGAATATTCGTAATAGATTACCTAA
>DWEI01003293.1:0-13006 GCA_018245875.1 Mysoria ambigua | reverse complement strand
ATCCAACACAAAATAGTTTTTTACTAAAAGTACAGTAATAAAGAGCCAGAATTATTGAAAATATTAAAATACAATATATGAAAACTGAAAGACCGTTTCGCTTATTATAAAAGCTTATTATATAGTTTCGCTTATTATAATTCGCTATTAGGCTTTATGTGGCATGTAAGAATTATAAGACATTATACCTGAACTACAATCACAAGTAATCGTTCGTAATTCAGATAGAAACACAGATATGGTAGGCAGGAACTAAATTTCCCAGTTTACGGAGAATTGTGGTTATAGTGTTATCTCAAAATTAGCATTTATATTGGCCAGCCCGAGCCGCGTCAACCAAGCGTATATGTCAACTCGTATCAGAAAAGGCGTGGAGGTAAAATGAGAAAGACGCTTAACAAAATATTCAATTAAATCTTTACCTACTGATCGTTATGATTCTTTTGAACTAGATATAAATTCAACTTCTTTAAGAATATGGATATTTGTTGTGCTCTTTATATCTTATTTAATAATTTATCTATGCAATTTTAATTTTCTCAAACTCATTTACACTACATTAAGATTATTTCATTTACGGCTCTTGGAAAGACATGTTTTATATTCCCACCGGGTTAAAAGAATACGAAACAGAGAGGCGAGCTCTTTATATTCAAGTGTCTATATGAAATATGAATGAAGAAGCACTGTCTGACTTCCTCTGATCTCAGTAAATTACATTATCCCCAAAGGGTCTGAGAATAAACTTGTTACTGAAGCTAGTAGAGTCGGTCTTATTAACAAACTTTGCTTGCTACGTTTCCAGCTCAATAAAGAAAAATATTGTGCGGTCACGTGTCAGAGATCGTGATGTGAACGAAAATCGATATCAATAAAAAAATTGGAGCCATGAGATTCAGATTCAAACGATTATACTGCGAATCACGCTGTAGGTGCCGGAGGCAGTGCGCGCGGTGGTGGCAGCGATGACGTCAATACGTGCCCCGGCCGATACTTTGAAGCGATCACGTGGCTCGGCACACTCCAGATGCGTAATCACAATATCGTCTATACCAACGTACAGCTCCCGTTCCCCGCTACCCGAGTGTCAATTTGGATCGCTTTTGCTTCAGAACTCCTTTATAATTTATACCTTGACTATTATCAACGAATAAAAAAATTGTAACAGAAGTAATTATAGGAAAATACATAACATTTATGTTTACACGGTTTTTTTTATTTACTTAACAAATATGTTTAACCTTTTCCTTAATTTTTGTAGTTAAATCGAAACAGAATTCTTTTTGCCAATTTTATGTCGGTAAGATTATATAGATAAGGGATTTTATAAAATTAAGCAATAGTTGTAACATGTTTACAAAATCAATTTGTAATGTAAACAAAAATTAACTTTCCCCAATACCTACTGTTTATTACAAAAGCATATACTTTGAGTGAAATGCTTGTCAATTCACTCAAAAGTGCTTGGTTTTTATAGAAATGATATATCTTTTGTAAATATTATGATACTCCCCTAAACTTAAGTGATTGGACCACCGTTAGTGAAACATAAGAAATGTGTTTTCGGGATATTAATATGACAGGAGTTCACGTAAACACAAACTGACTGCTATTGAGAATGTTTTTTTTTATTTTTATACTAATAATAAAAACGTCTCGAAGCTTCCTTCATGACGTGAATAGTGTCTTTTTCATTTAAATTTCTAGAAATGAATTACGCTTCAGATATATGTATAAGCGGGCAGAGTAAAGCCTAGAAAATTTCTAACACGTGTGGACAAGTGTAATATTGTTTTGATAAAAACTACTCACTAATATCATTACTGTACATAAAGTAAATGCATTTATTGGTATTTATCATATTTTTGAAGGAAAATGGTAAATGTAGCTCACAGATAACTCTATAAACTTTCATCGTACGCCTACTCCTATATATGTAAATATACTCCTATATATGAAATCAGTCATATACATTATCAACCGAATTCAGAGAGCGACATAATATAAAAGTTGGTGAAGCTGAATGGCAAATCCAAGTAACCGAGCAGGATCTTCTACTTAACAGCAGAATAGTTGCGCCTACCTACAGCTTGCGCCAAATACTCGTACCTACCATTAAACATTAGAAATTCAATGATACAGTATTTAACACCAATAAACACAATTCACATTCGCATTAGCAAATAATCGCAAAATTTGAAATGTCGACATTTCGCTGGAATTAAAAAATTTGAACGATTAAGCAGATCACCAAGTAACGATTAATTTTATACATAGATTTTAGTTACCTCTCGTAGAGGTACTACGAAACGTAACATATTCATAATGTGACTTCCGTTATGTGTTTGTGTGTGTGTGTGTGTGTGTGTGTGTGTGTGTGTATGTCTGGACTTTATCGCGTGCAAAATACTAGTAGACGATCGTTCATCACAGACACTATGCCAATAGCTGTGACGGATATTCGGAAATGTATAAAAATGAAATGTTTAATATTAATATTATACGAGTATTTTATTTAGTTTAAAATTAATATTTACTTCTTTATATTATTACTGTGTTTTTTAATATGTACCTATAGCATATATTTAATACTGAAACATAATCGTAAAATCAAATATGTAAATCTTGGAGGAAGGCAAAATAATATAGTATCTACACTCCCACATTTCATTAAGTAAGTTTACGTCCTGCTATGGAATAGGGTCTGAGCCTTTTTCCTTATACTGGGAACAGTCCAAGACTCCGTGACAATACCAAAAATTTTAAAGTAAAATCCAAGTACTCAACCCGGGATTTAAACCCAGGACTTTACAATCGGCAGTTGCGTTCACAACGATTCAAACAACGCGTCAGTTAACAATATGAATGAATATACATATTTATCAATATATATTTATACGATCCACGTGAACGGGAATGTTGTGAAACAAGTTTGAATGATGTACCTACCAAATGTTAATGTATTAGAGTAACGCGGGGCCATTAAATGAATATTGGCATTTTAACGGGTTTTTTTTAATTCAATGCCCTCAACTCGTTCGAGTGCTATTGTGGCAAATATTTGCCCGAACCGTCAGCGAAGAAACAGTGAAGGGTAGGGGTTGATTAAAATTCAACCAATTACGACCGAATTGCAATTCCAACGGGTTTTATGTGATTCACGCGCCTAAATTTTGACGGACGCTCACCCGAAAACGGCTATATGTAACCACGTTTCGTCCAGCATCTAATGAGCGCTAATAAATAATATCGTCTAGTAAAACAGTTTTTTTTTTCACTTACTTAGAATTGTATCTAATTTTAAAATTTACTTCTTACAATATCGGCGACGCCAACCTTCAAATGACAATATACGGTAATAATATTTATTATGTTGAGTCTGGTATCTAATAAACATATAGTTTTTCTGTGGATCATACCTATATTACATATAGGTAAACATAGATGAATTCAAATTTTCGTTTACATTGAATTTCGCTAAATCTTCAAATTTTTCTTAAATATTTATTATTAAACATTTTTTTATAATGGAACATGTAACATAGTATCGGACGTCACATAATATTGATCTGTTACACGGGTATTTAAGAGGCGGTCTTCAACAGAAAATCAATACATCGTGTACTCCATGACAGCTCGGCGTAATCAACATCCATTATAGAGGTCAATTAGTAGGTATATAAACGTTATTTTTAATACTCATATCTTTTACTTTATATTGCTCAGTAGGTATAACTGTAATAAGAAATTCATGAATCGACTTTAAGGGGAAGCTGGCACAACTGTTTTATACAGAAAAAGATTCTATTTATAATAAGAAAAATAAAAATGCTAATCAGTATTGTTAAGATTCTGTATTCAAACACATAGGTCCCAAATGAGTTCACATGAATCAAAGAAATGGGATCTGTATTTCCAGAAAACACTTGAAAATTTGAAATCAGAACAAAAGATGATTTCAAATTTAAGACCATGCTAGTAACATTATGTTATTTAAATCAAGTCAACTTACCAATGTGCGCCACGTCAAAGATTAGCGTGGCGTCTCTGTTCCCGCCAATTCGAAGCTATCACCGAATACACAGAACGCCTTAAACGTATGGGAGAGGTAGCCCGCGATCGATATAGCCGTTCACTGCACAGCCCGTCGGGCTTGCACGCAGCGCGCCGTGCATCCGACGCTCCTACCACACAACATATTACTCTCAAGTTATTATTTTACAAGCACGTCCACTCATGAGAAAAGCAACCTGAGACGACCGCAGCGTTCGAAACCTTATTACTTCCCTTCGCTGCAAATATTAGGTGACAAAACCAACGACAGTCTCGACCGAAGACCTTAGAGCAGTTATTTCTTACAGACGTAAATCGACGATAGGCACATTTATCATCTCGTACTAAGCTTTACTAAAAACTGTTTTTCTTGATTGTAACAAATTTACAGTGTAACTAAAAACATTTTCGTGAGGACGTACGAAGAATCGTGACGCACCAAGCGACTACCGATATAAAAATAATTTGAACAATGTAGGGACAGAAACAGGACTCGCGTAATAATAAGAGAACTCGCGTGGGGATGGTACGGAGGGTGCATTGTGCACCGGCGAATTTCGGAAGGGCCCTTTCCGAAAGCCCTTGTTTTGGGCCCCCTACACTTGCGCAAGATGCGAACCAGTTTTGATTTTTGTAAAACGTTCACAAAGGGGATTTATCCAACTGTTCCGTTATACTGGATTGTACCAGCTAAATTATTAACGAAAAACACGTTGTTATAATCAAAATGTAAATACAGATACTTAAAAATCCAAATGAAAGCTATTCTCATTACTGTTTACTCAATATGTCCGTAAGTTATTAACACAAAGTACAATAACAAGTACAACATAAATATTTTTTGTATCATGGCAATACGAAACTCGTATTTAACAGATTAAAATATAAAATTTTATACTTACCGCCCTTTAGGATGAAGAATTTGTACAAATATCTACATGTTCTACCTACAATAATAACTGCAGAATGTTGGGTACAATAACTTGTGTCATAAAAAATTTAGCATATACTATATATAGATAGAAAAACTGAGCAACACACTTTTTCCTTTATCATTCACTATATTTTGATTCCATCACCGTTTCGCCACCACATATCTAAGGTATAAATGTATTGAAAATTAAAAGCAGCTTCACGATTTTTGTAAGCTCACCACCTTAAATAATATTAATATGTTACACTTTATAATAATGCCTACATCATTTTAAGGCGTAACATTCTTTACCAACGAAATTTAGTCTTTTTTGTCGAGTCGATGACTGATCGGGAGTGATCAGCATTTTTTTTAACGAAAGTTAGTTCATGTTAGAGACAATTTTGTGATGATAAAGTTTAATTATTACACTGTGGTATTTGTTTGCAACTCATGTAAAAATAATATAATTGAATACTCCACTCGAATTCATATAAACAGTTCGTTGCGGTACAGTGCGGTGCGGCGATGTCATGCTAAATACCTCACAAAAAATTAAATAAAAATATTGTCAGCGCCGATGTACTGTAAACTATCTATCTGCGTTTGCTTTTAAATTATACGCAGGTGAAACCACGCGGCACGGCTAGTATTAAATAAAGTATATATCTAATTTCTGTGTCAACATAAGTCAATCGTTTTTTCAATAAATCTATACCTACCTCTAACAACATGTCGTTTTCAATATTATCAGATTAAAATATCTCCTTTTAAAGTCTAATTGGGTTATGTGAGCACTGTTAGTCTCAACGACAAATATAATATTTTTAAAGACTAGTGTTCAAAACGTGAAAATACATTTTACTCATACACATACATTGTAAATTACGTGACCAATGAAATTCGAGTCATAAGTTCCAATATATTATAAAAATGGAATATGTCTATAATAATAAATTTGCCAACTTAAAATACTAAACCGGTACTAAGTTAAAAGAATAAAAATATTCCTTGTATCATCATTTTGATATTAAGCATCCGTTAAAATACTTAAAATTTCACATTTTACATCAGGTCATTTTGATCATAATATGATTTTGACAGGTTTCCACCTAGTTATCGGGCGGTGAAGACATCACCCTTATAATTTCTTTTGACACATTTAATAAGGCGTTAGATTACTTGTAAGTCATCTTTACCTAATTGCGCTATCGATTGTCTCAGTGTGATTAACGTGACACTGGACAACCAACCGTTTTGTAAGTTCCCGAGGCGAACTACGTCGCATAGATACAATGATACGGGTTTCGAGTACTTATTCATTTTTCCCTGAGCAGTGTCAGGGGGTCAACTGCCCCTGATGATTTCGTCCCCCCTTAAGTGTGTTGATTCGCCATTCGCCGACCAGTAGCTGGGCTAGTCAAGCCCCTCCAGTTCTCGTGCTTGCAGGCGGCAGTCAGAGGGACAAACGTAAACGTCGCAAAAATCGCAAATCGCAAAACCTCCGAAATGAGCATGTGACCTGTACTCGACTCGGTCGTACCTACGCCTTGCCAACCGAGACATAAACTCATCCAGTGCATTCCCTGGCTTCAACACATATTTACAACTAAACGCGTGTCAGCATTCCCTTTAATAAGAAACTAGTGTCCACATATAGCATCTAGATAATAAGAACAATTTAATTTAATCTGAACACAATATGCATACTACGTTAATTTCTAAAATAACCCAGATAAAATGCGCAGTAGGTACATCTGGTCGTCAAAAACGATATTTATCATTTACATACTCTGTAAAGTTTCAGTTTTCGGAACTTTTATTTCCAAATTATTGGAAGCCCCGAAATTTACGTAACTTCAAAATGTATAAAAATTTAGAAGGGTATAATTCCGATCACCAAACGTACAAAACGTTTGCAAGGATCAGTTACTAATAACTGAGGTAAAAAAGGCCATCGTACGAAACGATAGAACGATTATATGAAACGAATTGCTGCAATATTATGCAAGGAATATTTTTTTATTTATTAGTCCGCACGGAGCTGCCCGTGCAGTAATATTTTAAGTATTTGTTTACTTACACATTAAACGTTATATAAATAAAGACTAATAGAAAACTTTGTTATTTAAGAAATAGCGCTTGAGACTCCCGTGTATTATTTAGGCTTAAAGTTTATATATATAATTCAGTAGTACTTATCTAATATTGTTTTTCTAGGAACATGGGAACTATCGATCTTTATATATGTTTGTAATAAATCACAAACCCAGTGGGTTCATTTTTAAGAATTAATCATTCTTAATATTATATCTAAATAATACAAGGGAACACCGCCTAAAATGTAATTATAATACAGCGAATAAATAAAAATCTATAGCCAATACAAAAATCTGTACTAATTATTAATCCTCAAGATACGAGATATTTACGTATATTATTGTTGAAATTAAAAAACCGTCGCATATTACAAATAAATTTATAACACTCAATGTGCATATCTTCACGAATTGCGACTGTTATAATATCGCTTGTAATTCATAACCTTCACAGTCATTTCTATCTTACTCTATATGCCGATAGATGGCGTGAAACATATAAAGGTGTCCGTAATTCTCTTTGGATTGCGCTGCGTTGGTATATCGATTTGGTGAATACGCGTCAGTATTAACACGAGTAAAAATTGTTCCAAATAAACTTTTTTCCAAAAATAGGTACAGCATTCAGCAGTTTATAGCAAAACAAAAGTACTTTGGACGTTAAATAGTTTTCGAACGTACTTAATATGTAAGTGAGAGAATAACTGTGCCATTTAAATATAGCTTTGTCAAATCGTATTGCGCATGGCATTCCTGGCAACACACAACAGTCTATGAATTTGACCCCGAAGCTCGTGTCCGGTGCAGAAGGAGAGTGTGGTGTAGGGCCAGGCCCTTAGTTTTCGGTCTTCACTTCGGTATTACTGTGTAAAATGGGCACATAATAGGTAAATAAGTTTTTATTTTACGAAAGACATTAATGAGACCTTGCTCATTTACTTTGCGCAACATATTTTTTTATCATTAAAAATACATCGCGAGCAGTCCGTACGAGTTACCACTGCTAAGAATATCGTCAAAGTTGCGCACTGTTCCTCTTATTAAATAATTAAATGCCAGTGTTATTTATCAAATATCTAAGATTTTTAATATTTGGTAAGACGCGTTTAAATATAGTTACATTTAAAATATTATTTAGCGAATTTCGTCTAATATCCTCAAGATCTTTGTGAATGTGTTGAGACAATGGTGTATCGATTATTTTGCGCAAACGAAATGTCATCCCGGTGCCGTAGTGTTAATATTAGAAGTCTATGTTTGTGATCACGGGTAACAATTGTCTAGGCCTCTCCCCATTTTATATTAAGCCTGGGTATTGAATAATACTGGATTATAAATAATTGCGAATATTTAAGTCATCGGCATCGTATAGTGAAAACAAATCTTTAAAAAAATATATACAACTGACGATACATAGAATTGTAATTAATATTAGTTCAAGAAAAAATCGCAACATTAATTTCATCCTAACGAGGCGGAACAATGTGTATAGACAGACACATTTAATTATATTCAGGCTTCAATTAGTAACCTACTTTCCTTAAAAACCAGTTCTTTTGTTGTTGAAATGTATGTCTACACATTTTTTCCTTGAGCGGGTATATGTTGTCTGTCCACGAATACCTTCTAAATCACATCTATAAATTCGCATATATGAGGGCTAATGAGTTGTAAAAACGATCTGTTTTATATTGTTACAGTTCCGTATAGAGTTGAAGAGATTTGTGCTGAACAATACGTAAGTTCCCCATTTTCAAATCAGG
The DNA here is from genome assembly GCA_018245875.1 of Mysoria ambigua. NCBI lineage: Eukaryota > Metazoa > Arthropoda > Insecta > Lepidoptera > Hesperiidae > Mysoria > Mysoria ambigua. The sequence continues at coordinate 4,178 of DWEI01003293.1, read as the reverse complement.
TAAAGTACATTGATTTAACATGGCCAATCCAAACCGTGAAAGCGTTAGTACTCGATTCTCAGATAATTATGATCTTAAAGAAGAATTGGGTAAAGGCGCTTTTTCGATAGTAAGACGCGCTGTTCAAAAATCTACCGGACATGAATTTGCTGCTAAAATAATTAACACCAAAAAGTTGTCAGCTAGAGATTTCCAAAAGTTAGAAAGAGAAGCACGTATTTGCCGAAAGCTACAACATCCCAATATCGTGAGATTACATGATTCTATTCAAGAAGAACATTTTCATTACCTAGTTTTTGACTTGGTTACCGGCGGGGAATTATTTGAGGATATTGTGGCACGAGAATTTTACTCTGAGGCTGACGCGTCTCATTGTATTCAGCAAATTTTGGAATCTGTACATCACTGCCATCATAACGGAGTAGTGCATAGAGATTTAAAACCAGAAAATCTGCTCCTTGCAAGCAAAGCTAAAGGCGCTGCAGTTAAATTAGCTGACTTCGGTTTAGCCATTGAAGTACAAGGAGACCAACAAGCATGGTTTGGGTTTGCTGGCACTCCAGGTTACCTGTCACCTGAAGTTCTTAAGAAAGAACCATATGGCAAACCAGTAGACATTTGGGCTTGTGGTGTAATATTATACATCTTACTGGTGGGTTACCCTCCTTTCTGGGATGAAGACCAGCATCGGCTGTATGGGCAAATTAAAGCAGGGGCTTATGACTACCCATCTCCTGAATGGGACACAGTGACACCGGAAGCTAAAAGTCTTATAAATCAAATGTTAACTGTGAATCCTAGCAAGAGAATTACTGCGTCCGAAGCTTTGAAGCACCCATGGATCTGCCACCGTGAACGTGTTGCTTCCGTAATGCACAGACAAGAAACTGTAGATTGCTTGAAGAAATTCAACGCAAGGCGTAAGTTGAAAGGAGCTATACTTACAACTATGCTTGCGACACGAAATTTTTCGGGGAAGTCCATGGTAAACAAGAAGGGTGATGGATCGCAAGTCAAAGAGTCTACCGACAGTAGTACTACTCTGGAAGATGATGATTTAGATAAAGACAAAAAAGGAGTGGACAGGGCGTGCACAGTAATTTCGAAGGAACACGATGAAGATGGGCTAACGAAGGCAGATTCGTTTGGCAAAGCTAGAGGCGATAGCAATGCCTCCTTACGTCGTGCTGAAGTTATCAAATTTACTGAACTTCTTATAGATGCTATTAACAACGGCGACTACGATACGTATTCTAAGTTGTGCGATCCCAATGTGACCGCTTTCGATCCCACTGCTTTAGGAAATCTAGTGGAAGGCGTAGAATACCATAAATTCTTTATTGATAACACTCCAACACATGTGAAGACTAACACCACGATTTTAAATCCAAGAGTACATCTTTTGGGCGAAGACGTAGCTGTTATAGCGTACGTTTGTGTGACCCAAAGCGTAGATGCCGAAGGTCGACGCGCTACCCATCAATCTCAAGAGACTCGTATATGGCACAAACGCCACAACAAGTGGACTGCTGTCCACTTCCACCTTTCGAACTAATTCTTTCTGAAGGCACTACGCCAAAAAAAGAGGGTCTCCAAAATCGAAGAAAAGCAATTAATGCTATGGCGTTGAATGATAGAGACCACGTAACTAGATGACAAACGTAAAATTATTTCAATTCAATATTTGGTATCAAATTCTAATATAAAAATTACACAATTTTTTTCTTAGAAATTCTTCATCATCTGAAAAAGTTATGTTAATACTTATAGGTAATGGATATCTTTACCTATATAAGCAATTAATAAGCTTATTCTTCATAGTCGAAGGCATTTTAAAAGGCATACATAATTTTGTGGCTAAAATGTGATACCGTTGAAATATCCAACGCTTGATGCTAGTTATAGTAGATTATAAAATCCTGATCTCTGCCACTATCGAAGATTGTCAACGAAAGATAATAAAATCGTTGTTAATCTATTTAAATAATTAATCTCGAAACCTAACAGATCTGATACAAAAAATTCTTCTATTTCTATTTAATAATGTAAGTAATCCTATGACGTCAGCAGAAATTTTCAACGTTTAGAATTATTAGCACATTTCTCAATAAGTCTCTCTACATTTTTAACTATAAATGTTTTGTCGTGCTTAAAGATGGTGTTCTATTTGTTATCGAATACCTAGCTAGTAAGGTTTAAGTAACTATGTATGCAGTTATTGGCACTACCCAAGCAACAGTGAATATATTTCTAGTGGTTAAATGTATAATTTTAAATATTAGTAAATATATAAATTCCTTTCAAGTCCTAGTATTAGCTAGTGCAGTTTCATTGTATCTTTTTAAGTCAACTATATCAATTTTGTCAATTTTTAGATTTAAAATTGTTACCATTGCCATTATGCTTCTGGCTTAACCTTCAAACTTAAACATTGATACTCTTCTATTCTTTTGCCGTCGTCAAAATATTTAAAAGATTTGTGTTTCCTAGTAAAAATACATTTTATTTATCCTGTTATAGTTAGTTAATCAAAGTGATAACTGTGCTACAAATTGAGTTGCTTGGTGTTAACAATATTTACAAGAAGGAGCTTTGTCAACAGTGATATTTAGTACCTATAATATAAAGTAACTTTGCACAGTTTCACTTAAAAGTATGTGCTATTACTGTAAGTCTACAGAAAATTCAGTATTTCTTAGAAATATATTTAGATGTAAATTATGACGATTACTTGATCATGTTTTTTACGATTTTGTAAAATAATTTAGTATAGTTAGCGAAACTTAATTTTCAAGATAATTGAATTTAAATATATTACGAAATGCATAATACTTACACTTAACTTTAAATAATGGTGATCTTATCACTGTACCTACAGTACATAGTTGTGCCATTATCATTGAATTTAGTGCCAATAACTGTAAAACCAAAGAAAAATGTATTCTAGTCTTTATTGTTACGCATATTTAGTATTTAATCAATGTTTTGAATTAATTTTGTGAATTATACATACCTAGTAACTTACAATATGTACATAGATATGAATTGCACATTGCATGTTTGGGAGTGTCAACTTCTATATTTTCTATATAAAATTTAATGTATCCATTGTTACTTTATATTATGACAGAATTTTTTATAATTTATATTCATTCAATGCAAAATTTGTGCCACTTATACAAGTGTGTATAGGCTTTGCTTGCTGGACTTAGATAATAGGGTATATGTAATGTTTTGAGATATCACTGTTAAATGACATCATCAGTCCAGTTAATGCACAGCTCATTTTAATTAATGAGTGAAGTCTTGTATTAACAGATATACAGGACTAAGCTAGAATAAAGTATTACAATGTTGAATATTTTATCAACTATAAGCATGTAATTTTTTGTCCCATCTGATAAATATTATCTATGAGACTAACTGAATGGTAAAATTATATACTTATTTGCTTTAAAACAATATGCTTAACTATTTTAGTTATTAATTTTAGGTGCAATAGTTTGTTGTTGAGCATAATTTTAATGATTCATATATTTTTATCTTATACAATTTTATATTAAACATGATAATATACCAGTTACATTATTAATAATAGTATTAATATAATAATATATCCCTTTAATGTTAATACATTTAAAACCATTATTAATCACAATATAAACTAAACAATTGGCTATATGAAAATTTTAAATGTCTTTTTTCGGATATAATATATGCCTATGAGTAAATTGTGCACAAAAATGCAAAACATCTTTTCTACATTAAATCTCTATATTAACTTCCTATTTAGTAGAATAAAATATATTGTCTTTCCAAACTGTGTTCCAGATGTTAAATACATGTTGTTGTTAAATACATGACTAATAAAGTTAAACTAATGCCGACTTCAAATTTAACTACTTTTGAAAATGTTTACGGCAGCTCTCCGTATATTATTATGGCACATTGTTTCCTGATTGCATGCACTAACTTGCTCGCTTTTAAATTTAGGAGAGTTTTTTATAATTATAATGTTTGAAAATTGCCTATTGAATGACATTTTTATCCTAACAATAAATATAACCTAACTAGTTTTCATTTTTAGCATATGTACTTACTACTACATAAGTTGTGTCATTAGACCATGTGGTCAACATGGTTTACATCAATGAACCTAGACAAGAAAAAAAGTATGC
>DWEI01003292.1:0-13006 GCA_018245875.1 Mysoria ambigua | reverse complement strand
ATTTTAGCCCAGTTTTTAAAAATATTGTATAAAAACTATTTCCAAGTTTTTACAAATAACAGACGATTTACAATTTAAACAAGGAAATAATATGTTCACGGTAAAGTCTGATCAGTCATTGTATTTAATAGCAGACAATCTAACTCTACTCTAAGCTCTACCAAGTTCTCCTTATTTGTTTCTCTCAGATATTGGCCGCTGCCGGCTATGCACGTTCTCGAAAGTACTCTGTGTGTTGATATAGGTGGCAATGAACTGGTTCTGTAGTCAATGGCTTGAACGTGCTATATAGCACATACACTTAGCCGCTGTGGGTTAGACAAAATACTAGTATTCAAATGTTTATATACCATTATGATTAACTGATGCATATTTCACAGGCGGTGTCGCGAAAAAGATACTAACACATTGTTACAGATACTAACAATGTGTTAGTATAGTTTGTATATTGATTATTACGTGGCGATTGTTTAAGAAGTCGCTAATTAGCAGGCATTTACAGTCAGCATCAAACATCAAACCGGTACGTTTGTGTTCGTTCAACTTTAATATTATTTTCAGCTGTCAATACATGGAGTTAGTAGAAGTATTTATTTATTTAACAGGTGGTGAGCCTATCGCAATACACTGAATACATTTCGAGACTCCGAGACACTAATTGAAAATCTAAGTTACAAAAATCCAAGAGTGCCCGAGCTGGGATTTAAACTTGTGACCTCCCAATTGGCAGTCGCTCTCGCAACCAACACAACGCTATTCCGCTATATTCCGCTACACAAGTTGTTTCTACTATTATGGAAAACCGCGTTTGAAAAAGTTTGCGAGCATCCAACAATACTCGCTCGCCGTTTAGGAACAAGAAATTTCGACCAGAACATTCGACCGAGCGCAGCGGCGATCGCAGGAACTTTTCGTTCAACGAACCGTGGAAACTTCGCAACGGACGACTATAATTGTTAAAAACCTACAAAGCATTTATAGTCCGTTCCAACAATGAACATTAATATTTTTTTTCACTTCCGTTCCAACTGAAATTTAGCTCCTTCCTTTCAATTCGTATCTCGCTCGGCGTTCTTATGAAATAAGTTTTTTTCTCTTCTTTAACAAGATTACTTTTTATGAGTGAGAAATTGTGAGAATACGAATTCGGGAGGGGATGGTTCTACTACGGTGATGGGATGAGCTTCCCTTTGAGATGATTTTCTTTTGAAACTCCGGCAGTTACTTATCTCATGTTTATTTTTGTTTAATAATCGCCTTTTTAAAAGTTTTTAATGTAAATTGAAAATCACTCATGATACTGGGCATGTTTTGCCAATAATCCCAATCCTGGGTTAGGGATCGAAGAGCACGGCGTCCACTTATTACATTATTATTATTTCTACAATAAAAATTCTTACATATTATTATTCATTGATACTAAGACATCTAATACTAACCGTGAGTTAATTAATTACAAGCGAGGACAGAGGTGATATATCGAAACTTGTATCTATATCTATATGTCGAGGAAATAAAGCACCCCTGAGTGAACCGCCTACCCTTATATTCACCAAACTTCACAATTTGCCTAAACTATGAATGCGTCAGTTATCTGTCTGTTCCACTGCAAGATATGAGCGATATTTTTGTCGCGTATAAACGTGTATAGTATTACTGTAACAAAATTAGCAACGTCGTTTAAAATTAACTGGAACTTGAAATCAGCTTTCACCATAAGTTATTTCATTGCATTTTATAATGAATTTGTACTAAAACATTCAGTGTGTTTCAAGAAAAGATTCGCATTTTATAGCAGAAAGATAAATTATTATCTTTTTGCTAACTTCGTTGATAATGGTGGTGAAGATGTGCGTTAAATGCCGAATATTTCTATCCTTACAGACCAGACGTGATCCTTATGCAGCATCACACTCTTTATTCTCAGACTTAAGAGAGTTATGACTACTAGGCCACTTGACTGCAGCCATTTATATTATAAAATAATTAAATTGATAAGTTCGACTCACCCCCAGCTACCCGTTCGCCGTGAGACAAGCCCCTTAATCTAGTTGATGGCGAGAGGGGAACGGGGACAGACGGATTATCATATCACATGAATATTTGATAAGACGTTCTGATTCAATTAGGCGCCGAGTGCAGCGTGGATACGACCTTATGAAACGTTCGGTACCGCGAAGCCTGTTGGATACGGTTGGAGTTGATTATGTGTTAGATGCATAAATTATTAGTCGAATTACGTCAAGCTGATTCCCTTGATCGTTTAAATGGCTGGAGGTTGCTAATGTTATTTTGAACTCTTGGGTAATTTACTTCACGTATCGTCACTCCTGTAATCGATCAAGAGGTAGGCAGAGCAGTGTGGTGCAGTCGCACGTTTCATTAGCTACGACTGTGTACCATCATGGATGATACGGTGAGTCTATTGCTATTCATATATCGGGAATAAACTCAAAGTCTCAGCGACTATTATGGAGGTTAATTTGGAAAAACCTGATACGACCCAACTCGGACACCAAATCCAGGCTTTGGTCAATCAGCACTTACGCTTGCATCCACTAGACCGGGGTAGCCTAAAATATTTACTAATTACAAGTGGAAATGTGATCATGCAATGCAAAACTGAGTTGTTACGTGGTAATACATCAAGAGAGAGCGCCGGAAGCTGCGCAGGTCGTAAATCAGGCCAAAGTGCGGATCTTCCGGGCCACTTTATTATGTTTATTCATGAAATTGTTCATCTAACGAAAGTGAATCTTTGTTTACTGGCTCCGATCCTCCCGCCTAACGTTGCGGTCCGCTTTCGCTTTTAATTTTGAAACGATTCCCATTGTTGCGATGAGATCATTGTGGTTTTTGGTCTTTTTTACTTGGCAGTAATCGTCAACCTGTCGTCAACCTTTATATCGTTCCACTGTTGTATATACAGGTCAACGCATTACGATATGAGCTTACGCTGTCATTTTATGATATTAATTTCAATAATTAATTTAAATTTAATTTACATAATTTTTAATCGTTAAAGTGTACCACATTCGTCTGGTTACCTCTCCAGGGATTACGGGCATGATGTTACGTAATTTTAATTCGCAAAAAGCATAAATCTGTTATATGACACATTCGATTGTTTACTATTTACATAAATATTATAGTGGGTCAATGGTGATGGGATAAAGATGATGTGTTATTTGTAGACATTACTTTACATAGCAGAAGCTCGACACCGTGAGCGCTAGTGTGAACGTGACCTACGCGATCTTGTATCCGAAAGTTAACCGCTTTTAGTGTCGTGCATTTATTTTTTATTCGTTTAGTTAGGGATCGCTGGCGATGTAGAGTCCCGACAACGGTTATAGACGCTACTGTGAATTGTACAGTCGCAAGCAAAGATTTTTATTATGAATAGGTCAACCGACTTTTCCAACAATATTCACGTGCTCAAAGCGTTTGAATGTAAAAAGTGCTCGTTACGAGTCCGCTTAAGTGGCGAGGAGGAACGGTTATGCAAAGTGTTATTATTTTTTTAAGGCGAGACGCGAAAACGCTGGAAGGATGCAAGATTATGGTCCGAGTGCGAGCGAATTGAATATTTCAAAAATATTTGAATGTAATACTTCGATCCCCATTTCGAATGTCTAGCGTGGGGATTATGAGCATAACCCCTCTGCGAAGGCCTATGCCCAGCAGTGGACTGTAATAAGCTGTTGACGATGATGTAATATTTGTATGATTTTCAATATAAACATATATGAAAAGCCTTTTTTATTTTGTAGGAAAAGCACGGCTGGTCTAATCGTAGGAATATTTGATGAGTTATTAGGAAAAGAACCTATAATTTCGTATTAGCTGTAAAATTTACTTGCCACTAAATGAATGACTCAATCAATTAATAGTATCAGTATTACAAACAGAAGTAGTATTACAATTAGCACTAAAAGTAGTATTGAATGTGGCACCCGCAGTAGTATCATTAGTATTGTCAGAAGTAGTATTAGCATACAGTTGAGACGTAGTGTACATGTACGCTATCCTAAAACGCTCTCACTGGCGCCACTCATAGCTACGGCGGCGTAGCATTACCGGATTGAGCGGAAATGGGTCAGGCGAGGATTGGGAGCTACCATTGCGACTGATTTAAATATAACGAAGGGATGAAGGGACGTAATAGGTGAATCGCGAGTGCGTCCCATTGTGGGCCGTGCGAGCGATGGCTTCTTTTCAAAATTTTCCCGTGTTACCGACTCGAATATTGAAAGACTTTTACGTCATAAACGATGTTACATTGAGATATGAATATATATATATAACGAAGCGTGTTGTTAATATATTGTTACCTTTGTAAAAATAAGATTGCTTTTCAAATATAATTATGCAAGCAATTTGTTTCATGATTAGACTCAGGATCCCGACGAGATCTGTGGTCAACATCATACCAAAAAAAGGATTAATAATGATGATAAAGCCCAAAGTTTTTGTGTTTCATTTATGGCTCTAATAGTTTATACGTGTCAGATGTAGAACTGTTCTCTGCATAAAGTAGAGGCAATTTTTTTGTGGTTATTGTTATCCCTACAACATTCGGCTGCATTTGCCCCGTTCACCGCAGAATTAATACCAGGCCGCCATCGGCGCTGCCATCGCCGCATCCGTTTACCATAATAAATCACTTTCATTGCCCCATGAATATTCATTTGGGAAAACATTGCTTCATGTTGCACGCTCTCCACGTATTTGACTCTACATTCTCACTTTAATTTACAGTTATTTCTTCATGTTTAGCAAAGCCGGTGTGTATAAAAATCTGTTATATTCAGCAACGCTAAGCGTAGTCTAGATTAGTATTTCCTTGTATCAATGGTAAATAAAATTTAACTACAGCAGTGAGAGGTGGTTAAACAGCCTCCCCGAGCGGCGACTGTGGTTAATTAACTACAAACACACACCGCCCGGCGCACCCTGGACATTGCGACTGATCCTTTGACCACGAAGGCTGATCACACACGATCAGCCATCGACTCGACCAAGAACAAGAAGATTTATCGCAAGGGAACCTACCTCTTTGAACGATTCCATTAGTATCAGGTTGTTGAGAAAAACGTGAACTCAGGACTGATACATATCACAGTGCCACCTATTATTATAAATTTTCCTGGTTTCCTAAGTTATACTATAATTATTAATAAAAACTTGAAAGACATGTTAAAAAACTAGAAGAGGCCTATTATATTTTCCAAGAACAAAGCTCAACATTAACGGAATACCGTTAATTAATGTAAAATTGTTCACGTCTCATTAATATTATGTTACGTAAATACAGGGTGTACTTTTCCTTAATGTTGAATATTTATTGCTTATTAATATTATTTATAAGTTCATGTTTAATACTATCTGTCAAAGATTACCCGAATATCATACCCGTACCTACGAGTATCACGTAAATGCATCATACATATATAGGCTTACGTTATTGCAAGGCGTTACGTGACCAAGTACATACACTTCTTCCCGTGGTCTTTGTGTAAACTTCGTGATCTGTCTTATGTGCCTCTTTGATTGTTGCCCTGTGACTAACTCGCAACATTTTGTACAGCTAATGGAACGTTCTAAAATGGCATTGTAAAGAAATCCTTAGTAAAAACTCACTGTTGATTTGTTATGATTTTTATTTTACTAGCAATATTTCGTATAGCTAACACGGCGTTTCAATGAGATACGGTACCCAAACTTCCACAGTCAAATGACGAAATACCTATTCATCTTATTCGGTGACTGTATTTAACACAGTTTAGTACAACGTAACATTTAGTACAGATTAAAATTCTGTTACGACTCCTAATAACATACTTGTATGAAAACCATGTATTTTCGTTTCGTGAGTACACCTTACTCAGTCGATTTCTGTGCGGTCTTGAGCAACTGAAGAAATACTTCAGATAACCTTCGAAACTTCTGGAGATGTTCAAATAAAAAATAGGTCTAACTGGCACATCATTTAAACACCACCAGCGGATAGCTGTCAAACATTGAACGGCCAGAGCGCGAACGCCCAGAGTCCGCACCACGCGCGCTTGCCGCACAATTAATACCGACCGCGATGGTTGTCGCTGCCGTTTATCATAATAAATCACTTTCATCGCACGTTGAATATTTACATCGAGAACATTGCTGTTGCTGCTTTACATAACGTAGCGATGAGACCGCTGTGTAATCCTGTGCATTTATTTAACGAAACACACATTGAAATTTTAAGGATGCCACATGTAACTGAAGCGCATGAAAGAAAATACCTTTTGACAAGTAAAGCTAATAAAAATGATGTTGGCTCTATATAATACGGTTTGTTTTTTTTAATAGAACTATAGTATTGGGCAGTGTATAATATGAAAGAACAATGTGAAAAATATAAAGCATTTGGTCAGCGTGATAGAGTGTGGTTTTAATGTCCTCAATTTACTTGAAATGTCTGCTCTAGACATGTCAAGTATTAAAACATTGAGAAAATCCCATGACGATAATGACATAATTGACTTTCTTTACTACTCACCAATGAGGGATCAAGGGTTGAAACTATACGCTCCCTCGAACCCTAAATTCTCCACTCGATTTCCTCAATTCAAGACTTTTCTGTTATCGCAACTTTTTTCTCATCTCGCCCATAAACAAACCTATTCGGCAGCTGAAGGAATCGGATGGATCTCCGTGTTGGAACAATCAAAGAGATCGCTCGGGAAGCTGCGATGGCCGCTTATGAGTCGTTGGAGTTCGGGACGACTTTTTACCGGACCTTTTGTTCGTTCCCCTCGCTGTGTTTTCTAGTTCAATTGGTTTATCCCTATTGCGAGCGATGTGCGATATACGATTTTTTTTTATTCTACAATTGTGATGTTAGAAAATTTTTATTACAATTCATAGGATCCGACCTTAGTTATAATTTTTAATCACTATTTTCAAGTAATATATTCTTAAATTTATCACTAAATTTACGTTACTTATGATCACAAAATTAATGTTTATTATTTCTATCTTCATTTTCCGCTTTTTCATAAATCCACCCTGAAATCTATAGCGGCGATTTGCCAAACTCTATTCATGGAGAACCTTGTATCATAGAACTTTATCGCATCCATCTGTTCGATGGTGGTGAAGCAACTTTTTCCTTGCATTTGGGCGAAAGAAAGAAACTGCGACAATTTATGAAAGGCGCTGACGGCGCCTAATTCCGCGAGGCCCTCATTAAACGAGGCTAAACGCGAACCTACATTCACTTATAGGGCGATTTTATACTCGCTCTCTCTCTCCTTCACGTTTCAATTTTATTTACGGAGCCTTCCCCCCACTCACCCCTCTTCTTCTCATTCACATTGAAGCCTTTGTCTTTGCAAAAAAACTGTTAGAAGAATGTTTGCGTTCGTTACAGAAGTTGAACTAATTGTGTTGAAGAAACATTCGCGTTCGCACCGAAATTATTTGTCGAGGTTATATCATTTTATGATATTTTCTACGTAATTTTACAAACCTAAAGTTTAATCTAATGCACGATATCTAAAATAAGAGTTTAATATAATATAAGAGTATAAGTTTGATACAATATAATATAATTTAAAAGTTCAATGCATGGAAATAGGCTCACCGCCTATTACATAGTGCAACGTAAACGTAACCGGTGAAAGGTGGGAGTGTTCAGCATTGCTCTGCCTACCTCCTCGGGGATTACAGGCGTGAAGTTTCGTTTAATATAATATAAAATAAGAGTTTGCAGTGCGAGTAGTAGGCTAATTGAAATCAGGTCAGGAGATGTCATTAGCCTCTATTTTTTACCCAGTGTTTATTTCGCCACAAAACTACGTCACGATTCACGTCTATCGAATTTATTCCCTACAAAAAATGTCCTAATTAATTACATCAAAATGCACAATTCGCCTTTAATGAGCCATTTATTAGTGGAGTGGTGTAATAAAAGCCTGTCAATGTAAACACGAACAGACATGGAAGTGTCGTTTTATTACGTGTCACACAATGAAACATTACACGTTCTCATACTGAACGCACGCTCATGTTGTGTTACTTCCTTAGCTTTTGATTTTTCATAGCGAGAGAAGTCAAAATTACACATGACTTTTAATATTATAAGCAGACGTTACTTTTGTATGTTCACACTCGATAGATAAATATTAACTTCACGCCTGTAATCCCCGAAGAGGTAGGCAGAGGAATGCAGAACACTCCCACGTTGCACCGGTTACGTTAAATATACAGAGAAACATATGTGCGGCTAAGATCACAATAAAGCGTAAAAAGTGAGTACATTTGTTTACGACACAACATAATTAACTTAAACATAGTTTAACGGAAAGTGCACACGGAGCTTACGTTTTCGTTATATAAAGTCAATACTCGCATGATAAATTAAATACCTACAAGTGCACACAAAATATATTCTATTTGTATATAGCTACGATTGAGATTGCTTTGGTTATTGAGCGGGGATTTAGGCGCGCCTTGAAATAATTCCCGCTGAAATATATAGGCAGTGAGGTTACCTCAGACATACCACAATAACTGGGAGGAGATTTAGAAATTGTGGCTGGCTGACGGTACACATTTTATACATATTATAAAACGATCAAAGCTTGATGTTTTTTTTTACTCATTGAAGAGTGTCTATATTATTAATTAATGTCATATAAATGAGATAAATAAAACCGTAAATAAAATAATTGTAAATATACATGTCTGGCAGTTTTAATTCTTTTAATTGTTATTGCTGGTTTCAGGTCTCTTCTACATTTACAGAAATTTCGGAGGCGATACCACCAGGGTCCACTGTCGTCAAATGTAGTACCAATACATTTTTGGTTAATAATAATTAATAATAAAATTGTTACTTATTTCACGACGATTCATAGTTACCTCTGATGTAATGCGATTGATGAAAATTATACATCTTCTGCGTTACAATTGAAATTATATGGAATACTGGTGTATTCGTAAGTTGACAAACACGAGGACAATGAAAGCACGAATTAATTCGGTATCTACACTAAATACCGATTTCGAAAATTAAGTTTAAGGGTCCCAGCAAAGTTCCGGAACATTAAGATTTGTGAATAATTGTCTGTCTGGATAAAGTGAAATTTTCTAATTTTAACTATTAGTTTATATAATCGGACGCTAGTAGCGTTCTCTCCGAACGATGACTGCCTTGTTAGTCGTGTGATGGCAAGCGCGACTGGGACGCCAGTAGCGTTCTCTCCGAACGATGACTGCCTTGTTAGTCGTGTGATGGCAAGCGCGACTGGCGACCGATAGTTCCTGGGTTCGTATGCCGAGCAGGATGCAATTGGATTTTTGTAACTTAGAATTTATAGTAATTTCTATGATTTGTGGACTTATACTCAGTGTATAGCAATAGGTTCAGGCCTGAGTGGGACGTAAATGTGAAAGGTAAATCGTGGAACTGTACTACACTCTTCTACAAACCTCTTAGGGAATTACAAGCGCGGAGTTACGTGAAATAAACAATATTTGCACGATACGCCTATAAGGAAGGACAAAGACGTACGAGCACTTGGTACTCGGTGTCCTCTGCCTACCCAGCAAGGGAGGTCGTGTGATGTAACATAACATCATTTGTTGTACAATAAACTATTCACGATACGATTACTTAATCAAGTGTCAACAAAAATATTGACGTGTGAGTCGACAGAGATGGGTCAGAGAGCGCTTGCAGAAGTGGGTCAGATAGAAGCGCCATTCTTCTACACCGCGTCGTATTCGGGACTCGCGATGAGGTACGATTGTTCTCGTTCGGAACCACGGATACGGTCAGCTGCACGGTCGCAGCTGGGAAGGTTCGTTGAAATGAGTACTTAGCAACACAAGATACTGTTTACACCGACTAAGAGATTGTTTACAGCCAAAAATTCATAAGGTAAAGACAATCTTTTACACATTGAAATAATCTTTTATTATGTATTTTTATCATAAAAAAATGTTGGTCATATATACATCAAATGAAACATATACATAAAATGCAAAATATAAGTATGAAACATATATATCACTTTCACTTTTGTATCGCAAACCAACATGAGTCGTTTTATTTAACAAATAAACATGCTAATAATAATATATGTATATGGTTAGTCCTTTTATGATTCTAGTTACCCACAGGGCTCCCTTTATACTGTAGAAACTTAAGATCACAGCTTGGCTCGCTGCCGAATGCCACTTGGAAGAGTTAATGCGGCTCAAAGGATATAACGGCAACTTAAGATATATAGATTTTCACGCTACCTTTTCCTTCACAGTTATATTAAAGTGTATCATTATATCATTTTAGAAGATACATATTTTTAACTAATTCAATTAAATAGTGCGTGTCAGGATTTAAACCCTACACCCCGGGAGTAAAAATCTAAAATGTAATCCACTAAGACTTTGCATTGGTATTTCTCTACTTGCATAATTTAATCCACATGTAGACTATATACTAAATAAAACTTTTTATTACTGTTGGTATAACTTCCTTTCTTAAGCAAAACTTAATTTAAAATAAATGTCAACATTTAGTGAGATAACCGTATGTTTTGTTTTCTGTAGCAAACATATATTTATATACCAGCCATATATATTCGTAGAATTAAAATGAAATAAAAATAAATCATAAAAAAGAAGTAAAATTTAAGAAACAAATTATTATATTGATTTGAAAAATATGTAATCCTTTCTGACGTGTCGTAAAGAAAACACCATGTATAGTTTGTTTAAACCACATTCTGGTTTCGTTCTATGACTCCTGCATCCCATAATTTCAATAAGTACAATAATAGGAATTAACTATAAAACGTAAAATTTACCAATATTTGTAACTATGTAACTTTTTTAATTTTCGACAATTTTTCACCGGAAATAAAAACGGAAAATCTCAAATAATAGAGATAGGTATAAAGCGAAGCTACAGGAATCGCATTTAATATGTAAAAGTGGAAAATGTGGTGTCACTGAGGCCTAAAAATTTTACTGCACCCGCGCTCTCAAATAGGGGAAAGTCGGAGACAAATTTATGTGCATATTGGATCCCCATTAAGAAGTCGGCGGTCTCCGCGCTCTGGACGTCCAATTGATTTTTATTTGTTTCATTCAGAGCCCGCGCCACTTCGTTTCCATTACACGTTTTATTCAAAAGACCGTATTCATCCACATCTTGTAATGTTATATGCCTGTTTTTAATAAAGCTAATGTCCGTGTTAACAAACAGGCACGTGGTACGTAATAAGTTGAAATGTATTGTTTACGTAATGTATCCTGTTAATATTAGAGTTAGGTAATAGTTCGATATTGATAATATTAGTCAATTTTGATTTATTTATATTAAATACTCAATTAGGCCTGAAAGAATAGAGATACTTCCGCACTTGCTCTCTGTACATGCCACTTCAAGGAAAATGAATTAAAGAACTATATTAAATGAACGTAAAAAAAAACAAACTAAAACAAAACTTTCAAACACACACACACAAACACACACAGACACACAAACTCTTCTCCGAGCACTGCACAGTAATGAGGTTGTTACGCAGTGCGGGCGCAGCGCTTCGTCGCGGCCGGCGTGCGGGTAGCGTGCCAACGTTGATAACAGTTGGATACATTGTATCAATTGTTTGTTCTGCTGTGGAATGAAGTATAGTTGGATACGACATTGTAACAAGATGAACTTGGGATAACGAAAGTTGCGTATATTTTTAAGAACGTAATATATCGAAATTAAACGAGATGTAAGGTATGTTAAGATTATGAGATTTTCTCCGTGTCAGGGTACCTTAGAAATACATTCCCCGACACCATGCCGGGATGTAGGGTGTCGTAATAAGCGACTGAGTCCGGCGCTGGCAACGGCGGGTTTAGTCGCTCGGCCAACGAGGCGATGAAGTAGAGAATTGTAGAGTTTAAGTAAATTATAAAGTATTACATACAAAGGCTCTGAAAGTGTCCAACAAATGATAAACACTAAAACTATTCGTAATTTTTTAAAGAAGAAAACATATAAGGATATATTTGGTGCCTACCCGATGCTCTCTGCCTGTCCTCTAAACAATACATCGTGATGATGTAACAATGAAACTGAACATTGCCAATACATAACACTTAAACAAAATATGCACAAGCAATGCTCATTTATATTGAGGGAACAATCTTTTGAACAGTTCAGTCGAGTCGAAAATTCTATGCATTCATACCATACCAAGTACGCATGCGTCCGAAGATATCCCAACTATTCACTCTGTCGTAGACAAAGCCCACTCATACGTCGAAGTAGTCTGGACGATAAAGTTATTTTCTGGTCGACTTCGCATTGAGGTGAGGTCTCAAAGATTTTTCAAAAGCTACATAAGCCTATGATAATTTCTATTGAAAATGTACACCCACAATAAGGTGGTCAGTATATTTATATTATTATATGTTCATGTTTTCTGATATCATTAGATGTCCCTCGCTTCGGGGATCACAGGGAAGTTACGTTTCTTACGTATTAGACGTACTTCATTGTTCTCTACTGTATTACAACTCAATAAGCTCAGTGCTGGGCTACAATCTTCCTTCGTATTGACTGTACATACTATTTCGGATTGAACGAGACATAAATTTCGGTTTAACGCAGTTTTTAGAAATCAAAACCCTGTAGGGTAATATATTTCGGGGATCCCAAACATGCCTACCAGCATATGTCATTAAGGGTCACTAGGCTGCATCTGGTGTTGCTGAGCTTGATCAATCGTTTACAATTTGCCGAGGTGTTGTGGTATCGTGTTTCAGTTTAAAAAAATGTAATAATAATTGAAAAAAAATGTTATTTAAAGTTATATCAGACTCAATTATAATCCACGCAACTTCACGCCTGTAATCCCCGAAGGGGTAGGCAGATGAAGGCAGAACATTCCCACGATTCACCGGTTACATTTACGTCCCACTATGTAATAGGTGGTGAGCCTATTGCCATGCATCG
>DWEI01003291.1:0-13006 GCA_018245875.1 Mysoria ambigua | reverse complement strand
CCAATTTCAACATATTTAGTTGTATAATCAGTATATGTCAAGCATAATGTAATATTTTCTGAAGTTTTCATGCTTCTTTGATCATCCAAACGGAACGACAATGTATCGTCGCTCAAAGAGAGAGAGAGAGCAGTTAACAAATTTTCAAGCGCCTTGTTCTTTTCATTTGAGCAAACGTGAATATCTTAAAATAGTATCGGCGAATGATGCTTACAGTATTTTCATATGTTGTTAATTACTTAATACAGTATTAAAATATTTTGAGGAAAACACCGTTTTATTCTTCGCAGTAGGCACTCCGTGCTTACCCGGTAAGGGACCTGGCGCGAATATATAATAAAAAAAAACGATTTGAAATTGTGTATGTGTTTTGTATAGTTATCATAAATCCGTTACGTTCGATTTCTGCCTTTCTTCTAAGAATAAATTATAATAATAATTATAATTATAATAAATTATTAATTTGCAAAACTTACGAGTATAGCATTCCGCCATCTTGTCACGTTATCAAGGTATATCTCATTTATATTATAAAAGTGCCCTTCTCTGCCTTATATTTAATGCGTTAAACAGCACACATATCTCGTTCATTGCATTTTGTATATATTCGTAGTTATAAAAGTTGAACTTTGTGTATAACAAGTGAATAGATGTGTAAATTTATGTAGCAATTTATGTTTATTTTAATAACTCATAACCATATTCACGAAAATAAAACTACATGTAAAAGCTATAAAATATTTATGTACGTATAAAAAGATACTGGCGTTTGATACGCGCATAGTCGCGCGTGGCCCGCGTGCACGGCGTTGGCAAAATATAGAAAAGAATGTTATTAACATGCAAAGGTTACTTTTGAAAATTGTAAAAGTTATTTTTATTATTTCACTATTAGACTTCTGTCTCTTATAAAAATAAAAAGGGTGAATTAAGTAGTTAGTTATTAGTACGAAACATGTAAAAATTAAAATAATACAACTTCTATCAGAATTTATTTGGACACTGGAAATCTTGTTAACCAATAGGACTAGAATTTTCAATTGCTAAATCGACTCAAAGGAGGCTTCCACTAACCATACTATCTTATTACTATATTCACCACACAGTAAAAACAAATATAACACAAATAAACAAGTGATATTTGCGTATGTTTCGCGACATTAAATAATTATTCATACTACGCATTATCACTTCCAGTTCCGTTGGTGCTGAACCGTGCATTTATTCCAGTTTCACTGCAAAGAAAAAAAATAGGTAGACATTAATTCTGAACGTCATCAGCGCCGGGAACGGTGCGACGGAGATAACCTAACGATTGCGCATTGTTTAAATAGTATTCGCAGTCTACGCTGCCCTTGTGTTCTAACGTTTTTTTAAAAATTACATTTTAATGATCTTACAGCAATACCAGTTATACCTACGAGTATATTTAAACGGAACATTTGTTGCGTCTAAAGTCGTACGAACTAGAATCAATTCACTTTTTTAATATACGATATCTCTTATAATAATCGAATGGAACGTAACTTCACGCCTGTAATCCCCGAAGGGGTAGGCAGAGGAATGCAGAACATTCCCGCGATTCACTGGTTACGTTTACGTCCCACTATGTAATAGGTGGTGAGCCTATTGCCATGCATCGGGACTTATATTCATATGTGCTTTAATTTTAACTTTTACCAAAATCATTTGTTTTCATACAAGTTGTCATACTTAATATAACATTATGATACTTACCACCACCACTTAGTAACCATTTTTTATTAAAATAGCTTCTCCGTTACTCTAAATGTCCAATCGGTTATATAAAAAACCGACTGGAAGTTGACGTCAGTCAATAACACGTTATATAAATTACTATTTCAATTTCAAAGATAATTAAGGTGTAAGCAAATTTAGAATTATGAACCGCATTCATAGTAAATAAAATAATGCTTTATGAATAACTTAGAATTCAAATAAAAGTCCTATTCCTAACGCGATCCTATTTAGGATAAGTGTAACTTTCATAATTAAAACAAACATCAGGGTCTGAGTTACTAATCATCCTATACCCACGAGCGGCCACTTGTGACATAAGACAAAATAATCCACATCACCATCAGCGCGTTACAGTCCACTGTTGATCATAGGCCTGCCTTAAGGGGTTACGCCCATAATCCACTCAGACCACTGTGAATGAATATTCCTTACTTACACCGTAAACCTAATCACGCAGACTTTAAAGATTCTAGTGAATTTATGCAAAGCCCACACGTCCGCAAGCCACGTTTTCGAACGCGGTTGTATGAAAAATTTAATTCATTTCTGGAATATTTATATGCATACCGCGCTTGCAGTTTATTAAGAATGCAGGCCCGTCTTCCCCCACTCCAAAATGAAACGGCCAGCTTCATAATCCATTAAATTATGGGAACCTTGGTGAATGCCGGTATTTTATATTGTCAGATATCTGGTACCGATAATAGATTGTGAAGGTTTCGGTACCCATCATAGATTACTAAAATGTACATTATCATTTTTTTTTCTTACAATATATTTGCAATAGCATATTTAGTGCTCATTCATTGACGTTTATATATAGTTTAATTACCTGTTTTTTATAACCGTATTCTATTATTCGTGTTAAGTCTGTATTAGGCCTATACATATGTTCGATGAATATATCACGTACTTCTTCATCTTCGTCGAGTCGACAGCTGATCATCTGTGGCCATCCATCGTGGTGCAAGGATTACTCGCAATATCCAGGGTGCGCCGGGCAGTAGTATGCTGGTACATCATCAGACATAGTCGCCGCTCGTGGAGGCTCCTTTCATGCACCCCACGTACTAAAATTTCGTAAAAAATATTACCATATATTTTTACAGCAACTGACATAAAATATCTAATCCTATGAAAGATCGTTACTAGTAAATACAAGGGCTAAAATAACACCAATAAACAACAATTTTTAAACAAAATATAACACGTAAAAAATCAACATATTTATTACGGTGACCGTTTATTTACACTTTTATCAGCGAAATGATTGAACGCGTGTAATGACGTACATCATGCAGGCGCGTTTTAATCGGACCGTTTAAAATGATATGTTCAGAATAATTGCCTCGGCCCGTTCCCGCGCGAAGTTAACGAGTGTTATTTAAATGGCGGCAGTCGCGGGGGAGGGGGAGAAATCGTTTTGCTTTGAAAAATTTGCACAAATGACGTCGAACACGTACGTAGGCGCGGCCACGGGTCAAACGTAAATAAAGCATTTGTCGTTTCGCAAACGGGTGACTTGAATGAATTTTAAAATATAATTTTAAACAATTATATAAAATATTATATAAAAATTATATAAAAATTATATAAATATAAAATATAATTTTAAAATAAAATACTGTATTATTACTATGGCGTCAGGTCAAAGTGCATGACGAGGCAACAAAAAGCACCAAGTGTCAAATACTTACCGGCCTGACATCTATATATCTCTTCATGTCTATCAATAGATTTTATGTCGATGGATAGATGTAAAAGTCAAAGGAAACAATGAATCATTCATCTTGATGAAATAAGGTAGTACGTTAGATACTATCCAATAGTTAAGTCAGAATGCTTTAACTAAACTCTTTTTGTACTTGTGAAAAATTGTCATGCAAAAATATTTTTTTTTGTCAATTTAAGTATTTTTACCTAAGAATTTTTAATTAAAACATACAGTAGTGTCTCAGAATCAGGCTTTATGGGAGGTATATGGCAGAAGAATTGAGGAATGTAGAGAAAGCGCGTCATGTCTATATGAAGCTCTATGATAATAATGGAATTAAACGATAAATATAAAACCATCGCTCACGGTGAGACAAGTGGCTGATGCGCTTCGGGGTCCAGCTTTATTAAGCCTCGCCGTCAGTCTGCAATGTGCCGTAATAGCGCCATTTTGCTCAATAGATGCTACTTTTTTTTAAAATGGTCCGCTCGACTCGGGCGTAAGCAAGCCCGTTAAAATTCCTCGTTAAAATTCGACGTCATTCATATTAATTTTCAGTGAAGTACGCGTGCACGTTTTCATGATGCTAATGTTATTAAGTGAATTTACGTTTGCTTTTACCCGTGTCTTCAATAATATGTAGTCATGTTTTTATATAAAGCATCCACATCACAAACACGCGAACACAGAATGCACCCCGTATTCGCATTAAGGACATTTCATTAGGAACGGAACCGCTGGAATTTGTACTCAGTAATATTTTACGTACAATTTCTCGGTCACGATATAAGCTACTTTTTCTTATTCTGGAACATTCGATAGGTTCCATTTACAGTTTTCCACCGAGTACTTTGATATTATATGTTTGTTTCTTTACAATAATTATGATTATTGTATATATTGATTCTATATAATCTGGGTAGGTCCCTCTCGGGGCAAACAAAAATACCAAGCTTAATAAAATATATCTGTTCCTACCGACCGTCTAATCTTGCTCTTTTCTCGAATCTTCTTCCTTAAACCTGGTAAATGCACATATATAGATCAATGCACTTTAAAAAACCAACAGTACTCAAGTACGAGCAATCCAATTCTTTTTGATATATCGCCTAATAATCGTTCCTAATCTTATATATTCCCAATCCCGTGAACTCCTCGCACGGTGAGTTATGGGGAAACATAACACTAAATCTAAATTTCGACAGAAGTGCGGGGAATAAATCCATGAGATGCTACGCGTGACTCGCGTGTGGGGCCTTATGTACAATTTATTGTAGGGGAAGTGGGGAAACCGCAGAGTTAATAACGATTAGAAATGGCATAGATGACGTCGATGTTCGAGTAACAGTAAGAGATTACGTCACGCGTCGATTACAAGTACTACAAGCCGACTACCAATATCAAGATTTTATCTAGAATTTTAGATGAAGTTAGGAAGCAAGGCTTATTTTAATTGTAAAGCATTCCATCGATTATTCACCGGATGCATGATAAAAAGTAAAAGCAAGTAATTGAAAGTTTCAAAACTCATAGCATAGTACTCATAGCAATATTTCATGATTTTCTACTTGAATCATCAAAATAGAGGGATCAATAAAATAGATTATATGTAAAATAATGTAATGTAGGATAAAAATATCGTGTTCCACAGACACACAATATCTTACAGACATACCACACTTAAATCCGGTGCATTTTAATATAAACATAGATGCCAACATTTCTATCGCACATACAGTCTGTGCACAATACTGACGCTTCACTGGGCAGTGTCCACTAAACCGCACTTCGATAATATATCATACAAATTATTCATATTCGCCAGTGAATTATTTCACATACATTTTGTGGTGGCGTGTGACTGGCACAAGCGTAATGTTACAAGCACATTTCGAAAAATGAAAAGGCAGTAATCATTAGTGTTCACGAAATGGGCGATTTAAAACTTTTTTTAAATTTCTAGTACAGGTTCGGAGTCTGGATATGTGCTCGATGCATGGCAGTCTCACCACCTTTTCCATAGACGGACGTAAATCTAACCGATGAAACGTGGGAGTGTTCTGCATTCCTCTGCCTACCTCTTCGGGGATAACAGACGTTAAGTTACCTTTTAAATTTCAATTAAAATATAACCGCCATGATTTCGGTGCAGTCCGCACTAGCTCATTAAGAAGGTCTTCGGATAGATACTAAGCTAGTTGGGTTTACTCGATAAAAACATTTGAATTAATCTCGTATGAAATTGAATTAGCTTATTTATTATTATATTTACTACTGTTATCCGTAAAGGATAGCCATAGTCATGTAGTATAGTTCCATATAACATATGTCAAATGTTAATAACAAATATAATAAATATTTCTCTCACACCTCAATAAAACACGTTAGAATAAGAGACTAAAATAATGATATCTATAACGTGTGAAGTCTGCCAACCCTGATCAGTGTCACTATACTATGTTTTAGCTGTCTTTATAACTAAAATTATTACCTCTTACGGCGTAACTTAACATAACTTCACGCCTGTAATCCCCGAAGGTGTAAGCAGCACATTCCCACGATTCACCAGTTACGTTTACCATTTATGACGTAATGAATAAAAGCGTGAAATGAAATTAATTTATCTAAAAGTGTACATTTAATTTCTGTTACACTCGCGTAGCAATCATCTGCACATACATGTCGAGTTAGAAGCCATTTGGCTTTGCCAAAGTGGAACATAAGTCTTAATAGATACTCGCAGCTGTAAGCTAAACGGCCAAATTCACTAACGAGTTGGCTAGAACGCTCCGAAGATAACGTCAGGGCAGCAAGTTCTTGCCAAAACTCGCTCAAAAGGGTTTATATATGCTAATCGCTTGATTTAAATTCCCATTCAAAACACATATTCTTACTAAATCGAACTCATTAATACTGAACAAGCATATTGTTTATTAATTAAAATGCTTAACGCGCAACTGTATTTTGATAGTTTTTTGTAGTTGTAAATACTATTTCCACTGTAATAATAAACGAACCTTATATCCCTCTTGTTTTCGGCGCCATTTTCCTCTCAGAATACGTAATGCCATAAGAGTAGAATGAGAGAGAGATGGGCGTAGAGTGGAGTGGTTGACAGACTCTACACGGCTCAGGGAACATTATGCAGAAGTCCATCGTGTGCGGGGTTCATCACGATCTTTGCCGTCACCGTTACAGCTTTTGATATCACGTACATAACTTAGTAAAGAAAGTGGTGCGGTCCAAAATTTGGACAAGGGCGTTTGGAGTTAGACGATGATCTCCAAACCACAAGATTAAGCTGTTATTAATAATACAATATCGTACTTAACTCTCCGGACATACTCTGAAATAAATTCCCACTAAACTAGATATGTAACCAGTCTAAAAGTGAAATAAAATTGCATTTAATAAAAGTGCATTTTTCAAAATGCACTCCTGTTTAGATTATTTACCGCTCGCAGCTGTAGACGGACAGGTGCAATAAATCTAAAACGGTTTTAATATCGCTTAAGTACATTGAAATGTACTTGGAATATTTTTATCATTTCAGACGAATTATTCTCCGAAGGGCAGACTTAAGTACGATGAGAGTTTAATTCAAGATATGATTTTTTAAATAAATACTACTATCTAGTATAACTAGAAGCATTCCGATTGACAGATTTTGATATGCGCTGCATAAACGGGCCGTGCCAGATATTTTCAACCCCTCAACTTGAGTCAAGTCACATTATCAACAACTATAATCGACAGTATAGTGTCTTAAAAGGCAAGTAAATTCTCGTGAAATTTGGCATCATTTGTTTAAAAAACACGGTAAACGGACTCTATATAACAGTGAAATTACTTATACCCAATTATATAGGTGATTATATAACACAAACAATCACAACGTGGCGCCACTATCAAAAGTGATTATTCTTTAATTAAGCTCAGCTTACAATGGTTATGGAAATTGAAATTCAGCGAAAACTATTAAGGAAGAGATTTTCGCTTATAGTCGGGTAACACCTGCAAACGAACTCATTAGTGTGCGAACTTCGAAT
Organism: Mysoria ambigua; assembly: GCA_018245875.1. Lineage (NCBI taxonomy): Eukaryota > Metazoa > Arthropoda > Insecta > Lepidoptera > Hesperiidae > Mysoria > Mysoria ambigua. The sequence goes on along the minus strand of DWEI01003291.1, from coordinate 5,482 downwards.
TATTGTCGATTAAAATTACTACACGAACCAGCTTAGTAATTGCTCCTGCTGATTATTACATAATAATAGCTCCCGTTCAGTTATTGTGAATCGTTAAGTGGAGTAATATTATGAACAATAAGCGAATGGAATGCAAGGGTCGATTTTACTGCAACTTATTTTAACCGCTCTCTGAAGCGAGCGTAATATACGAGAAGCTGTAAGTATAACGCAGTTCTTGTACACTTGCATCCGGTCTGTAGCAATAGGAGTATTTACACATCAGTGCGCTCTGTTTACTAACTTGCACGATAATAATTTTGAACGTAATGTGAAATTAAAATTCTTACTTAATATCACATTTCAATGTTAGTATTACACGTTTATAAGCGTAAAAAAAATGTAACATACGTGTATATTAATTAACATCATCACACCAGATCTCTTGCATGGCGCACAGAAAGCACGGGGTGTTGGATATATCTTTATGTAGAGTAGGAGTATTTCTACATTTATCTTTTACGCATACACACACACGCCGATTTTGGGTACATCCAACTCGCGAGTGTAGTCTGTAAGAAATTATTTATACTGTCTCTAGAAATATATTGTTAATAAAAGTCCAGAAATACGTTCAGGTAGCGTCCTAGGGGACCAGTAAAAAGAATTTATCCAATAACTACATAGAAATCAACGAGCCGTAAGCACTATCCTTCCTTTTTAGAGGTCGTTTGGTGTATGGCGTCCTGTGGGTTTTATGAAAATTATGTTCAAGAGATTATGGAGGGAGAAAAATAAATGCGGAATAGCAACTGCTTATTTGCTATTCAGCTATATTCAGTTACTTTTTGGAGGGTTTTGGTAAGAAAATCTTAAATATATGATTATTAGCGACCAAACTTTGTTCATCTCGGAACTTAATGACCATAACTTTACAGAAATTTAATACATAATTCGATGTATCCGAAATTCATTGGCGTTATTCAAATGAATTTTCTTCTGCTGCATCCAAAGTTCAAGATCGCAATGACCGGGAAAGCTTTTTTCAACGCGATGCGTAATGAGTTGCATACGAAGATACTCAGAACAAAGCCCGCGAGTGTCACCAAAGTGCGTCGTTTGAAGACGCGTCACATCGCGACGATAAACTCTCATGTACGTACACACCACGTGTTTTCCACTCAGCCGTTAAATATTCACGGGCACTTTTGATTAAAGATCTTTGCAAAACTCGTTATTATTATCGTTACGATTAGTTGATAACAAGTTACAAGTGAACCAAAAGTGGTAGTTGCAATCGTTTTAATAAAATCTTTATCGATGTTCTTTTAATACAGAAATAACAATGAACTATACATGAATCACATTGCATCAAGAGGTGACGAATAACACGATAGTCGGTGCCTTCTGTCTATTACGTCAGCAATTTGGTGTCACGATGTTATAATGATCAAATATTCGTATTGGAACAAAAACTTCACGTGCAGCAATAATTTAAAAAATGTCTTTATTCCAACAAAATTTTCCTTCATGTGTAAATTTAACACATGCGTGTCAGTGAACTTTACAAAAATGAGAGTTCGGGTATAAATAAAATGTTATTGTCTCCAAACTGACTCTGCGCTGAAAATATAAAGCGCTTGGTGCATTATGTATTCATATTACGCGTAATGAGTGCCGTGCGACAATGATAAAACTAACAAAAGGTGCCAGCAAGTGTCAGCGAAGTCCACTGTCTGTGAGGAGGTTGCATTGTTACGTGGAACAATAGTGATTATCGTTTCAGCGCGTTTGTACAATACGTATCCACTTTTGATAATTACCAACGCAACCAGATAATGAATAAGATGAACTCATTGGACTTCTGGGTGAATGAGTTAAATGGGTGAAAACTTGTAGTGTCACGTTTGTGATTACCCAAAAAGGAATGTTGTACGCTCCACGATTCCCCAGCTATATTCTGCGTCCAACCATGAAATAGGCGAGCTTATTGGCAAAAACCACGTACAGATCTCCAAATATGCTAATAATGTATCACAATACTAAAGCTATTTTTAAATATTAAGATTAAAAGCCTGAAGTACTGTTTTTGGTAAGCGAAAATTGAATGAGGAATTTCTGTTGGAATGTATTGGTGCACAAGTGTTACATTTTTGTAAATAAGTAATATTTTACGTCATCAAAACAAAGCAGTAATTTAATTTTCAGAATTTTTTGCGACTATTAAATTCTTCACGTTATATTCTGCATGTTGTCTCTACCAAACAAATCATATCATGCCCTGAATCCTTCTCAAACTTATACTTAATGATGATGATGATGATAATGTTGATGTATAATTTGTTAATTCGCAAAAGGAAACGAAACACGCTATATCAGTCTCGGCAACATCGCACTGAGAACACTCTGTCCAAAGTACGGGGTGCTCGCAAAACTAAGGACATTGTCAGAGGGACAACCGACTGAGGCGCTAATGGCTTAGCTCGTTATACGGATCACTATCGCCTCGTGCAGGAAAATATAATTAAAACAATCTTATCTAAGTAACTCAACGTCCGAGGATGCTAATTTCTTTTCATTATTTTCCTTATGTCGTAGAACGTTTATATATAAAATATGGAAACCGCGTTTATTTTTTTCTGCTTATAAAATTTCAGGACGCAGATTGCAAACTACGAAAAAAAACTGCCAAAAGTTATAAATCGATAAAAATATATTTACAACTGCCCCATAATAAAATTAAAAAATACAGCACCTTTATGTATCAGACGATTAATAAAAAATTTAAAAAATATATAATGCAACAAGATAGTAAAAATGTTAAATTTGTATTTCAAAAAATTGTATTTCTTACACTGTGGAAATACTACTTCTTCTTACTTATAGTTTTATGTCAGCTTAAGTAACGAACACAAACACGGTGGGGAAACCTGCACACCTTGGAGTTAAAAAAAAATGTTCTCTGAGGCGTGTGAAGTCTGCCAACACGCACTTGGCCAGCGTGGCAGACTGTGGCCTTAACCCTCCCTTTCTGAGAGGAGCCGATAAGATACAAGAGTGGATATCGTATATTTTGTGAGCTTAAAAAGACTAAAAAAACTCGGGGCATAGTTGAGAAATAACAACTAAAAATTTGTTACCTAAAACGTTGCAATGTTCTATAAATATTACTTGTCACGTCTGGTAAATTCCGGCAGAAAGATCTTTTTGTATTCTTATTCCTCACGGGTAATTTAATGCCCTGCCTAAAACGTATCATACAATAAGGATTTTATTTGATTTTGCAATGTTACTATAATAAACTTATACATTTTTTTTATTAAAATAATACACTCCTACACTGTATATTTCGTATGTCATATATTTTATTTATATTGTTTTTCATATATACTTGTGATGTATGTAAAATGTGATCAGCAGCAGAGCTATTATGCCACTTTTTCTTGCACTGCCATGTTTTGTTGATAACTTTAAATCAACTTATATTTTAATAAATCAATTCATATTCACAATATCTCGCTACTATTTGTCGCGGTGTTACATCAACAGAATAAAAAAAACTCAGTATTATTCCAAACAATTTTTCATTAGATCCAACGGTGTCATGACTAAGTCGTTAAAAGTAACGTCTTGAAACTTCTAGAACTCGGCGTATGAAGAGTGCCATTAAAAACTATGTAGCCGCCTCGGTTTCGCCCGCTTCGTGTACATTGTCAAGTTTGTTATCTGTTTGTTGCGAACTGGGAATGTTGTAATGAGCAAGGTCATTACCGGTGGGCATGTTTTAAACGAACTTCAGATGTCGTAAGTGCACTTCGGTGGGGGCTTAGTTCTGTTGAGTTTCGGATTTTGTAACAAGTTGTAATAATACTACAAATTACTGTAACATATTAATATATCATGAACGTATGTATGAAATTTTGGATCTGTATGACAAAAGTTGTTCTTGCTTGTATGAAAAAAGGTCCTCTCTGATTAGTGGGTAAGGTGCCTGGCATGATTCATATAATAAATTTATTAGTGACTGACAGTACAATGCGCTTGGGAGTTTGAAGAAAGTTATAAAAAATACGAGCAACAACACTATATAAAAATTTGTTGAAATTCAAAAATAAATTCTATTCGTACGAAACCTAAAATAAATGCTATAACTTCACCAAAACATCTTTCATAGTACACCCACACGTTTAGACTACCAGCATTTAATTTCAGCACCAAATCAACTCTTTATTAACAATTAGTGACAAAACAGCGCGACATTAACAAGTCCCTTGACCGGCATCAGCTGAGCGCGTGCGGAAGCGAAGCGAACGCGTACAAGCTCGTGAAGTCGCCAAATGCAGCTTGTAGGCCAACTTGCGCGCTCTATCTGATGCGAGATCGACATATGCTCTGTAACGTGTCTGCTGTATGATATCTGCACGCACTTCGCACAAACGGTGTGCGTGTATGAAAATAGGGATGACGTTAGACGTACGTCCGGTGTACAAGCTGGGGCATTTCCCACTCGGTGTCCCCTGCCTACCGCGGAAGTGACGTGGCGTGATGTTATGATATTTGACACAATTAGGTTATGTTACATTTGATTACTATTAAATTTTATTTCTATTTTTTTTCACACACTTCCTTCTATCGTTTTACTGCTGCACACAGGTCTCCTCTGAGCATGAGGGGGTGTAGGCCAAAGACTGCCACGCTGGCCCACTGAGAATTGGCAGACTTCACACACCTTAGAGAACATTTTTATGATATCTAAGGTGCGTAAGTTTCTCATTAGCTTACTTATAATCATTTTTATACATCATATTATATATTCTCAACTATCGTGATATTAATTATTGCATATCTAGTAAATGCGCCACGAATAAAACAAGCATTCGAATAGTCTAGAAATAATATCGTGCGCGATACACTGCCGTTAGAAAATACGAATAGTGCGAGGAAAACATTCTGTATTCATACCGAACGTTCAACCATTAATATTACTCGCTATAAAATGTAGTGGCATTACTTAAAACCGAGAAAATGTATGTACAAATACACAATTCAATAGATATCCCCGGGGAAACTATCCTTTTTTTATTTGCGCGGTAAAACTGAATTCTATGCAATTTTATAAGTTTCTCCAATAAAATGAATACTTTAGTCCCAAAATATTAATTTGAAAGCTTAGTCGACTCATTGCTATCCTGATACACTCTAATTAATGAAAATTTTAAATATTCAAACGTCGAGATATCTTGTAATATTTGTGAATTGAAAATTATAACTCTAACTTTGCATTATAATTATAATAATGCACTATGCCCTACAATTATAATTTAATATAATTTGATGCACTATACACTATAATTACTAATTATACACGACAATCACTATTTTATTTCTACACGGCAATTATTCTTTTAATTTTTATCACTACAAATTACGGCATTACGATACATACAAAATCAGTAAAACATGATTATATGGGTCTGTATTTTTAACTATTAACCGTATTAAA
>DWEI01003290.1:0-13007 GCA_018245875.1 Mysoria ambigua | reverse complement strand
GGGGGGGGGGGGGGTTTTTTTCTGTAGAAAAAAAAGGCGGGAAGGAAGGGAAAGAAAGAGAGGAGGAGGGGGGGGGGGGGGGGGGGGGGGGGGGCAAGCGGAATAGGAATTCTTGCGTTTTTCTGGTATACACTTCGAGTTACATGAATCATTTAAAATTCAGTCAGATATGTACGATAATATGTTTTTTCGGCCACAGATACTACGGACTAGCCATTGAGAGCTCGCTTGTTGTACTCTTTTGCGAATGGCATAATCTATATAGGCCGGAGTTCTAATATATGTTGGAGTATTCTTGTGATTCATATATGTGTTCATAATTAATTTTGGCTAACCGTAAAGTTCATGAGCATCGCAATCGTGTCCACGACCGGTCGGATCATCCCGAAAAAAAAACTTAACTGTTGTCTCTGTCTATCCCTAGATCTATCCAGTGTGAGAATATAATTTATGTATATATAATTTGAACATTCTATATTGAAAAGCATATTCCATATAATTTTGTTCCTTATTTTTATAAAAAAAAACATTTTAGTTCTTGATATTGAAACTTTATTTTACATTTCGATGTTATGTTATAGGTGTCATGAAATATACGACTATCGTAAATCATCTCATCACAGCGGTTGCTCATGAAACACATTTCAAAAGTATCGCTTCACTCGGAGGGCTCGCAAAACTCACGAGAACTGTTTAATAACTGTAGAGGGTGCACTAATCGCCGTACGTTGAAAATGGGGCGTGAAACTCGTAATTTCCAACGAACAATGACACTTAAGCTGTTACATGATATCTACTTTACACCTAAAATTGATGAAACGCACTTGCATAATATGTGTAACGATCACGCCCGTAATCCCCGACGAGGTAGGCAGAGGAATGTAGTATACTCAAGAATGGAGTAAAAAATTCCCCGGCGTCAGCTAACTGAACATTTTTAATTAACTCCCCCAATAAATTAATATTGAACAAATCTATAAGTACAGGTTGTGAGCTAAAAGATCATATACACTACACGCGTGATGCGATTGCACGATAATCATACACCGTCGATCGATTCGCGACATCGCATGTGACGGCGGCTTCACCCAACGACCCGAGCTCTGTCCACTTGTGCTCACATAAAATGGATTAACGATCAATACCGCGGGCCGTCGCGGTCATCTGTTGTCGTTACATCGCGAACCGACGCGGGACCGTCCAGCGATTGGGTGTCGATGCATTCGTGGTCTCATTTGTAATTTAATGTGCAATCGCTAAGCGAATCACATCCGACGCGGCCGACCGGCGAGAATCTCAAGCCCGATCGCTAAGTACGCATGATTTGAATGCATAAACGCTGTAAACACGTACAGGAATAGAGACTTTCATGATATGGAATATAGAATGGTGCTTCGCATAATTTCGGTGCGCTGCGGTCTATAAAACGGTCGACTGTCTATATTTTTGCATGGCGCGCCAATGCGCGCGGAATGTTGGATTGAATATTGTATTATGTGGTAATAAATTCATTCTCGGTAAGCAAGCGGCTAGGAAGTGTTGGGTTGTCGTGATAATGATTAGAAGCTGTGATTATATGACGGTTGTCAAGTAACGACAGGTCCCGACAATCGATGTCGTTTCGTTGTACACACTTTTGTGTTTAAGAGACTGAAATATAAAATTTCGGCTATTATGGAAAAAAATACAACGATGAAAAATCTTCTTAATTAGAACAATGTCAATGTTTGAATCCTAGATCCACGCTGACGATGTAAACAGAAATTGGAGTGTTTTTCCGCATACAATTTGTCAAATTAATGTCAAATAGTTTAGTTATCAATAAACTGAATATAAATTAGTAGTACTGTATACTGAAATGTATAGTAATAAAACGTTTTCAAAATAAATCGGGTGAACGAGATATGTGTTAGATATAAAGTTATCGTAATTTTTCGTAAAAAAATATATAAACGGGGCGCACGTATGTGATCTTAAGGTGGTTAATCGTTATATCAATTTTCATACCACTGTATTGAACATTTATATTTATATAGCAGTAATCGATTGCATTTAAACATACACATCTATTTAAACAGAACTATCTCAGCGTGTTTTTGGACGATTTCTAAGTTGTAGGTACATTGTGCATTGAAAATTGTTTTGTATAATCGCTTTTGTATTCCTGTGGCTTGAAGTAGCTAATGGGCGTTAGGGTGGAGCCGAAGCGAGTAGTACGCGCACTCGCGCCGCGGCGGACGGGGTCCTGGCTCCTTGTCGGGGTGCTTCACGTGAACGGGTAAACTCTGTTCACACTCCGCTCAATGCTTTCGATATAAATTTGAATATTGGTTTGAATGACATTTAAAAACCGATAATAATATCGGATGGTTAGTTTTGCACATTGGTCCTGAAATGTTGAACAGTTTCAATGGGACACATTTAATACGGAAACTGTAAGCAATGGGTGTGTAAGTAACGATAATTTTGTGACTCAGCACTCTCTGCCTGCCCTTAAGAGTACCGAAATTGATATAATAAATAATAATGATATTAAAGAGTAGATTCCACTACATGCACCCAAAGGTTGTAAATATTACGGGAATGTTACAAAAGTCTAAAGCTGCGGGGTGCGAAATACAAACACTCGTCGCACGTTAGGCCAAGACCCGACTCTCCGCGAGGGCTGTTCACATGAAACGCTTTTATACTCTACTTGCAGCGAATGTCACTCGATTTCGAGTCGTGGAAAACGACTTCGGCGATATGATTTTCTTCGACACTTCATTGTATTAAATCGACTGTGTTTTCAAGAGTTTTCTTCATGTACATACTTAAAAAACATACATGAAAAGGAACGTGTATGAATGATGTTGTTGTCTAGCGATTTTGGTGTGCTTTTAAGCACAATCAAGTGACGAGTATATTTCGTGTGATGCTATCGGTTTACTATCTCGGATCTCCGCCTATAATTATGTTTGCCCGATAAATATCTGTGTCCACGATATGTGGACGGCGCCATGGGCTCGCACGCGAACATATTCGATTATTTGTACCTACACTAGCCAGAGTAACTCTATTTTGTTTTTGGTATTGCTCCGCACACAGCCTATAGTACCTGCACCTAAAGTACTCATAGCTGGTTTTAGGGAAATAAATTATATTATTGTTATTATTATTATATCAATTTTTATTGTAAAATTCGGGGTTCAAAATTATTATTAACTATTTGTTAGCTATTTTTTATAATTCTGAGAAAAGTGAACGTTTGTTTTACAAGTTTCTCAAATACTGATCATTATTCATATTTTAATCAACGGTTGAATTTTAATGAATAAATTCAGTAATTTTCGTTATTTTTGCCTCGTTGGTCATGTTGGTTGCAAGTGCGACTCCCGATCGGGAGGTCCCGGATTCGATTCCCGGGTCGAACGGTACAAAATTTTCTAATAAGAGAATTTTCTACTAGAAAATCTAATTAGAATTCTTGCAGTGATTCGGAGTCTGGATATGTGCCCGATACATGGCAATAGGCTCACCACATATTCCATAGTGGGACGTAAATCTAACCGGTGAAACGTGGGAGTATTCTGCATTATTCTCCCTACCTCTTCGGAGATTACAGGTGTGAAGTTACGTAATATATTGTATTTATTGCTACCTATTACTAGCGCTTGATTCCGTCCACTAATTGAAAGATCAAATTTTTACAAATATAAATTTTTCGAATTTGAATGTTTGAACATTCACTCGAATATTCGATCTTAGCTCTTTCACCAACTTCTTTGACGTACCGTCGTATTACAAAACTTGATTTCTCGCTCCTCAAATAGCCGTTTCTAATTCCACCTGAACGTGTGCGCTCGGTTGATCAGAATTAAATATTTACGCGTACAAAGATGCGTTTCGTTAAATATAGGATGTTCGTTTAAATATAACCATCCATCTCGCTTTGTAGCGCGTTCGTTTCCTAGGCAGGGCCGAAATCAAAGAGGGCCCGCGGGCGGCGGCCGCGTGCGGGCCGTAACTCGATTACGACCGCGGCAGACCCGCCGTCGCTGAGACATGGGACGGTCGAAAATGGACACGGAGCGGTCCGTTCGTGCCCAATACACTTCTGCATGGTATCGGCGCAAGTGAAGGAATTCACACTGCAATGATAATTAATAGGAAAAAGTAAAAAGAATGCGTTTGACCGTTACTATTCAATAAGTCTGTTGTATCTAGTCTATATCTCTGTATAGTTTATTGTATTATGGCAAATAAAATTTACGTTTCATAATACATTTGGCGTGTTCCAAATTCAAATTTTATTTAAATGCAGTCTGCTTTATCATTTTATTAGTGCAGTATAGAAGCTGATCCTGATTTTAGGTGTAATCATCGTCTAAATTTTACGGTACATTTACATTAGTTGTAAAATATAAAATATTATGTTTTCACGATCACGTTAACGTTCAACTTTAGCGGTTATGTTAAATAAACTAACATTTACTGCGAATACAAGTTGGCTGCAAGAAAATTTCTTTAATTTGTGTTACACGAATAAATATCAGTCTTCACTTTGATGGATTTCATGCAATATAACATTATGCTATCAATGTTACGTGCAATGTGGCAATTAAAGCAATTTATAGTTTAATACAAAATGCGCTAATAATGTCTGCATCTAATTTGCGTCGGGAATGTTGCCAAATTATATTTCCACGGCCAGCGGTTTCCGTGGCTCTGACATATTTAAAGAGTTTTAATTTGTTCTGTCGGAGTTGATAGTTTCATAAATAATATACAAGCACTTTGGAGTTGGAAAACGACATGATACCGCAGCCATTAATTTACAATTTTTGCCATTTATGTACGTATCATTTGGCCTGTTTCGTTTTCATAGTGATATCACTGTGGAATACTTATTATCATTTACATTACATTATTATCGAACAATAACGTAACTTCACGCCTGTAATCCCCGAAGGGGTAGGCAGAGGAATGCAGAACATGCCCACGATTCACCGGTTAACGACAATAATTGCATATTATCGAACAATAATTACATAATATACAATAATTACAAGTGTTATGCGATAGCCCTGTGGCGCGAATATCTTACAGTGATATTGTATATTTTTTAATTTATTATCCTGTACAGCATGAAATTTGTGATTGTTATATACTAGTTGGGCAGTACTAGTCTTTCGACGATCTATGGCGTCATCGCGATTCCTTCCGGCCAACTCTTGGACCCTTAAAGACCCTATATTAGGACGCGCGAGGGGGCACCCATCGGCAAGAAGACAGAAAATAACTTTATTCGCATAACAAAACAGCACAGATGTGAGCAAATACAGATTGCAAGAACTAAACATATATAGATCATTTACAAATAACATTTTGCATAGTATAACGATATAAAAAATATATAATAAACAAAGACGTAACTGGTGAACCGTGGCAGTGTATATGACTTCTGTGCCTACCTCTTTGGCGATTGCAAGCGTGATGTTACGTTACGTTTATAAGAAAAACAACAACAACAATATACCACAAAACAAAACGTAATATTAAAAATAGGTAGTCTTCACCGTTTATTTTCGTGCACTTTCAACAGACTTTTATTCCTTGTTTAATAAATTTCGGGTGTTTATGTAGAGATTAATAAACGTGGACATACGACACCACACAAATATAGAGATGTTTAGCACTTGGTATTCCCTGTTTACCACTTGAGGTACCCGGCATGACGATATAATGCAACGAATATTTGAAACACAATCACAAAAACGTTAAAATGAAAACATCGTTCAGCTAATTTTCAGTGTAGTTTGAATGGCTTATCCATATAATTGATGAGATATGGCCTTTCTTTCATCATCACGGAGCGACATAGACGGATAAATATAGGGAAGTGTACTACGAATTGCATCGTACCTCGTACCGGAAACGCCGGTGTATATATCAGTCGTACAGCTGTAAATATTCCAACGCCCGCGTTCGGATCACACGTGGTGATCTTCTGTGCGTAATAAAGTATTAATGGAGCCCCCTCGGCGCGAATACCTAAAGCAAACGGAGTGCATTATTAAACGCCACCCTTTAAGCAGGTCTCGCTGCCGGGACACCTCAGACCTCAGCCGCCTTTTGTTGATCGTGAACCGAACGTTTGCGAACAGTATGTTAGGTAAAAGTAATAAAATGTCGTCTTTCATCAACGTATGATGTAGTCGTAGGGTAAAAAAACTCACAGGTAACACTCGTAGGTAAAAGAATGGTACTTGTTGCAAATAACGTATTTTTGATAAATGTTAAAATTGAAGTATTATATTATAAGGATGAAAATTTGACATTCGGTGCTCCCTGCCTACTCCGGTATCAGATCTGACGTGATTGTATAATCTTTATAATAATAATTTTATCTATATTATCTTTATACTCTCCTTGTATGGTAAAATAATATGTGACAAAATATTGTAGATTAGGTAATAATAGAATGCGCGATGTAATTTTACGACTTATAATGTAAAATATAATAGACTAATGGCTAATTGAAATGGTGCTGTTTTGAAATTAAATATAATTTATTTTATGTAACAATCGCGTTTTTACCCATTGTACACTATTTCATATTTACCCATCATTCTAATGTAGATATTGGAAAAATATTTCAATACTTTCAAACTCAATTATCGTTCAATTTATTAGTTTATATTTAATGTCATTAATGTTTCCTAAAGCAGTAAGTAATTAACGACGTTTAATTACTTCATTTCTAAACTTTACAGCTCATACGAGAGCCAGTGAAACGTCCGTATCCTGCCTGAATTTATTTTCGTTGTAGAGATTAGTGGCCATAAATTATTTTCTTTCGGCTTGAATTATAGCCGTCACTGGAGGCACCCGTTGTTTTACGCCTTAATGGGGTGACAATATATATTTTACGCCGACTTCTTTGTGAGTCTACTTCCGCGTTGGTTGCTAAGAGGGGGATAGCACGTAAAAGAAATATGACTAAGAATGAGTGAGGTACCCAAACTTTATCCTTTGAAATCTAATAACAATAAAAATATGTAAACAATAATAATTTAGAATATACTTGACGGATGTTTTCTAAAACATTTTTGCATGATTGACTATGAACTAAGAATTAAGCTTTATTTTGTTTAAAGCCAGATATTGTAATAAATGCAGCGATATCTTAATGGTTTAATTTTGAAACGCACACCACGTATCCGGAGTTTAAATATGTGATCTTACGACATCATATAATATGCATTCTAAGATGATAATTATATATCCCAACATAACCATGCAGGGATTGTCTTTGTCCAGTGTTATTTGTGATGTTTTAAATCTGCCTTCGTTGCGTTCAGTGTAACAGACCATAGTCTAAACGTTTACTTTCCTGACAGGAGACGCCTGTCAATAGCGGAAGAACAAAAATACTCTGTGGTTTATATTTGATTCATTGACATTTTGTAGAATAATTTAAATCTCAATAGATATGTAAGGTTATTGTCAATTATTATTTGTCATGAAAATTAATTTATCTACTTTTACCGTACGATCAGATAACTCTTAATTAAACTACGAAATCCTCTACGAGCAATTAAATAACGTAAACGCAACTTCACACCTATAATCGCCGAAGAGGTAGGCAGAGGAATACAGAACCAGCCCACGATTTACCAGTTACGTTCACGTCCCACTATGGAATAGGTGGTGAGCCTATTGCCAACAAATAATTCTAAATAACATATATACAGACATACATACATATCTTCATGCCAGGTCTCTTACGGGGTAGGCAGAGAGCACTTTATTTTAAATAACAGAAATATGATTATTTTTTTTATAAGACTAATTTGTTTTGCATCCTATCGGCATATATTAATACATTATGTCTTTTCTAATTATTATAATAAAGTAAGAACTTATTATAGACATTTCTGAGACAAAAATAAATAAAAAAATAAATGAAACATTTTAATAAAGCAAATTCACAAGCAATTAGTAACGTCCATCACAAGAATTGATTGGGATCATTTCGTTGCGCGATGTACAACGGAGCGTAAGATTTCATATAAATTACCACCGAATTTATCTAGATCCCCCGCCGTAGTGACGGATGACAGGGGCGATAATTAGTATGATCGCGCCGCACCGAGCAGCCCTCCTTCGCCACGGGCTAAAAATGGCCCAATCAGTCAAATGATGGCTACGCAGCCGCCGGTACTGTAATGTAGCGTAGCATCGGTAACGAACTTCGCAAGCAGTGACGTCCAATACGATGTATTACTTACATATGGTTATTAAGTTTAAGTGTCGTGAAAAGAAGCTTATTTTTAGGGTGTTTTCATTTATTGACATTAAAGTGGTTTTATAATAACGAGAATATACTTATGGAAATGTAGAATGATTTCTGTTGCATTTTAAGAAGGGGTAAGTAAAACACTAGTCCTGGCACGAAGAAAACTATATACATGCACATTTCTGCCAACGTAGATCTTCTTACTGAAGAACGACTTGACTTCAAACAAATTTCCTTCCAAATTGTATACCATTAACCTTATCGAAACAGTATATACATCGTTTTATTTGATCTAAACTATATTGCTAACGGATAACTTGTGAAGGACGATATTGTAGTTACATTATTTAATGGTATTTAACAAATTCATCATATTTTAGGTATTTAATAAATTCATCATTTGAGAATTCTGTATTTAAATAACTTGTAAAATAAAAGTCAACATACTTTGTCTTAAAGTGGTATAAATAACACTTTGGTATATGTATATGTACGTGTGCGTAAGCCGTACGCCACTCGCTGTGTCTATTTAAAATTTCCACCGACGATGTTTCACGTTAGACGAGTGCAGCGCGGAAATATTTCACTAAAGCCGGATCACTTCTCCCTTACTTTGCGCGGGGCCGGAGCTCAAAGGATTGTTTAGTTCAACAAAGTTTACGCGGGCTTTCAGCGAGCTTTTGTTTCCCTACAGGTGTTCGTTTCTACGTGCATCGGCATCATGATCGAAACGTTATCCCGCGCTCCGTTTGTTCCTGACGGATATTTCTTTGATATCCTTTAGTAAAATCACATTCAAACAATAGCTATGATACAATTAGATATATTTGAAATTTTCATTTTTTTTACACATGCAATTATTTTGTACTACATATTTACTCGTACATCTATGTATACACATAGTTTAAATAGAATTCTGTAAATTATTTGTCATTCAAAAGCCCATTTCAATTCGTTTCAGAAGATATACATATTTCTTTATATTATGTATTTTCTGATATACACTATTATAATACATTTATTCGTCTCAAGCGCGATGTAAGAGAACGTTTTAAGTTTTCTTTAGTTCATATACATCGTTGCAATCACCCGAGATGTTCTCGTACGTAACAGAAAAGGGGGGAAAAGTGTTCTTTATTCACGCTCTTATTCAAACTCTCGAGTAACTCAATACATTCTGCAAAGGGCCAGTCGCTTCAAATAGATGGCCCGTCGTAGTTCAGATCCGAATACGTGGATCTTCTGTGAGTTATTCAATTTGTGGGCTTTTGTAGATGTAGAGGTACTGAATACGATAAATAAACTTTTATATCGCATGTTTTTATATATGTATAGGTACGGTAGGTGCGGTATAAATATTTGTTATTCTAAACCTCATCTAAAACGTGGAAATTTAATAAATACAAGCATATTAATCGATATTTTAATATGTTTATTATTAAAAGTAGTATGATAAGATTTTATCTATTAGACAGTAAAAATGTCCCTCGCAAATGGAAATTCTTATTATGGTATAGCATTTAATAGGACGTTGTCTTTAGTCTAAGTACTCTCAAACAAACAATCGTATTTGTAGCACTGCCAAAAGTGAAACACCGGATGCCTCTATATGTATCGCGACGTGCGCTCTGGCACCGTCGTCCTGGCACATCCAGCAGTCCCTGCATCCGCATCCCCGCGGGACGCGATCGCAGCGGGCGCAGGGCGGCATCGATCCGCACCGCAGTCGCAAGCCGCGCGCGCCCCGAACGCCCGCCCGCGGCGAAGCCTCCGCGTTTAGGCGGGAACCGCTACGCGACGTAGCTCGACGCCGGTTTGTTTATCAACCGCACGGGCGTTTCGCACTCGTAGCGTGTTGTTGCGTGTTTTATCAGCATCACGTAAGCGCTGTTTTATCACGATCGCATATTTATTTAATCGACTTATTGTAAACATCTCGTAAGCGTTGTTTTATCAAGATAATATATAGTTGATAGAGATAATGTAAATGGATTGTTGATAGCCAAAAGTGTGTTTGTATTTCTGTGTATATAATTTCTTAGTATTTATAATAGCAGGATCATATAACAGTAACAAGGTTCCGATTAGATATCGTGTAATTACTGAGTGATTTTTACTAACCTTGTTAATTCACGGCGCAGTGAACAACATCGGTGTATTTTTCAATTGTCTAGCTGTGTTCCACTTATTAATTGTGACGTAAATACGTTGTTTCATTGCGATATATACCAAAAGATACAGTGAAAATTTATCAATGTATAAACTGTATATCATTGTACCAGTAAAGTCTTATTTGTCAAACAAATTTCTTCTTAACAAACATCTAAATTTGAATTTGTAGGTACGATTGCTTCTGAAATTGTAACAAATTATCGTAGAAAGTTAATTTCCGCCCCTCTTGATTGTAGGTAAGTTTTAAACTCTCGTTTGTTAAAATTGGTGAAGTTCATTCAGATATGACTAATTTGTTGTATAAATTGTGTTTGTTTTGCATGCGTGGGGTGAAAGTTTTCAGCGAATAAAGTTACCTCCAGTTTTGGAACTTCATACTTCCGGTAGTTTCGAATGTTATTGTTACGAATTTATTACTTTACTAGTTTTTATATGTCTGCGTTGTTTCGTAAAGAAATCCAATAGATTTTTTAATCCGACCGTGTAACAGACTAATAAGAAGCCAAGTTGATAATAAAGGTGAAGAAATACGAGTATATTTAAAACCTAAATTAATTTTTTTGTTATAGTTTCATGCCATCAATTACGAGGTGGAAAATTCAATTGAAATGAACTTAAGTTTGAATATTATACCACAAGCATTTAACATCTTAAATTTCCATTGATCCAACCTTATTCTAATAGTTAATCTCTGAGAATACAACTCAATTATTAATTACGTACATTTATACAACTACCACTTCCGTTAGCCGTCTAAACGAAATAGTTTAACAAATTAACGTTTACAGTTGGGAGCAGCGCACGCGTTGCGCGCAGGTTCCATCAGGGACATGTCAGAAGCGATTAATCCCCGCACCGTCCCCACGCCCGCCGCGTCAGCGTCTGCGGACCTAATCCCCGAAACACGCAACCCGCACCGAATTACGAATAATAATTTTATTTATTAATTAAAATTTTGTACTACTCGCTGTGTGACTGATAGAACAAGGATTTGATACGATGAATTATTTTTGGATAACAGCAATTAAAAGTTGTATTTAACCTTATAATATAGTTTGTAATAAAAGGTAATATCGTTTTTAAGTATAACATTATAATACATACCATATGTATAAATCTATAGAATACACTTTGTACAGAATCAATCGAATCAAAGTCTTTTGTACTGAAAATTCCTGGATGGGAGTAACGTTAAAATTAACTCCCGAATCGATTAACCGAAGACGAGCAAAGGCAGGCGTAATTCATTTTAAATTACAGGATGTATACAAAGTTTTCTGGGGAGCGGTGGTCGTTAGAACGACTCCCGAATGGTCCGGATGCGGCGACGGACAGAAAGGGATACCACGATTCATTAGGCTCATAGATATTTGGAATAGCACCGATACGCCACCATGGTCTTTGTGCCTGATACCCCCATAAATATAACTATAGGCGTTATCGGCTTATCTTCGGTCAATTTATCAGGCTGAAATGGACACGCTTATGAGATTAAATATGTCTTTTGAGTGTGGCTTCGTTCACCGTTCCGTTTGTAAATCATATACATGCATATATGGATTCATATAATATCCATTATATTACTATAACAGGATAATATATATGTATATCTGAATGGAACATTTATTAACAAATTCATTCGTATACCACGAGGTAACGAACGAATGAATGAAGCATTAAATTAATCAATCAGTCAATAGATTAATAAACGACGGATTCATTGAATAAATTTGTTAAGGAATAAACGAATGAATGCACATATAAATGAACAGTTGAATGAATTTTAATCGAATACAACAAAAGTTTACCAATTCGACGTAACGTAAAATTTTATTACACAAACAAATCTTACACGTTACAGCGTGACACTGGCGCATATAAAGATGTTATTTAATATTTTGGCCTCCTTGGGCGGTAACACTGGTGACACTGAGGGAATGATAATAAGGCTGTATATATTGTGCAAGGCCAGTTGTAAAATGCTTATTACACCTCACGATACCGTGTAGAATGACCACTTATATGTATTTTTGATGGCCAATAATAACATTCAACTAAGTAATTTGTGTTATTCAATTTTCTTTTATAATTCCTTCACATTCATTTTGGTTGTTAAAATATTTGTAATGCAAGTGTATGTATATGTTTTTTATTTATATGTGATACAATTTCGTAACATCACGCATGTTACCCCGAAGAGGTAGGCAGAGGAGTGAAAGACGCTCTACATTTACATCCCCTCATGGAATAATAATTTAATAATGGAGTAAGAATAATTTAAATCCAACCCGGGATTTGAACGCTGAGGATTGGGCTCACAACCCAACTTGAGACCGTCAAGACGCATAAAAAATAAACGCACAATACATCCTCTACGATTAAAAATATTTAATCCAATTTGGGCCATTGGAAGCCATCGAAACAAGGATTTTGGCTAAAACCGGCCGAAATTGAAATCATAATAATAACATCACACCTACGTTAAATGTAGTTACTGATCACGCTTACCATTAATTTATTTGTGTTTAACAAGAAATAACAGTTTCAATATAAC
>DWEI01003289.1:0-13009 GCA_018245875.1 Mysoria ambigua | reverse complement strand
CTCTTCCAAGTAATTGTTTGTCCCAATCAGGTATTCAAGCAGCTATGAGTCTGTAGAAACTCTGGTGTTGGAGGCAATCAAAGAACAGATACAAAGACGTGCGGCGCCTGATGCCATCGGGAAGGGCTTCTTGAAACTTTTGTCCGCAACATGCGGCTTTCCAGAGGTTTGCGTTAATTAGAAATAAGTATACTTCTACATCTTAATAGAAAAAATATATATTTAGTAGTTTCTTTAGGGTGTGTAATTGTTTGTTTAATGTATCGAAAATTGTGTCCAATATGAAGTATACATGTATGCTTGTTCAACATGTACAGTAGTTGAGTAATAAAGTGTAGTAGTGTTAAAAAGGATGTTGTAAATAAATTTATTTTAAACAATAAGATAATTACAAAAGAAACAACTGTATGCTATAGCAAAACTCCAATTCAGTAATAGCGCGTAATATGAAAAAAAAATGAATAGGTATAATACCAAGTATTATAGAAAATTGGGTGCAAAATAACAGTAGATACACCTGGATATCAGATACGCATGATAGCGGCGTCGCGGCTGGAGGCGTGGCTGCACTCGGGCAAGCTGTGGCGCGGCGCGCAGGAGCTGCTCGCGCACGTGTGCGCCAACGCGGCCGCCGCCGGCCCGCACGCGCCGCGCGACCACGAGGTGCTGGCGCAGCTGGCGCGCATGCGCCTCAAGACCAAGCCGCTGCAGGCCGCATACCAGGCCTGCCTAAGGTACGACCTCCTCTCTCTTTATTCTATATTCAGTATTTTCTTTACACATGCACGCCGATTAGTTTAATTTAATTACCTTACTATATATTTATATTAAATTGGTTATATATGATGGTACAGGGAGATGGTGTCGGACAGCCCGGCGCTGCTGCGCAGCGTGGTGACGCACACGATCTACAACGAGCTGTCCAACGTGCGCTCGCCCAACAACATGGCGGTGCTGGCGGCGCTCATCCACGCGCAGCCGCAGCTCGTGCCCGCCGCCATGGCCGACACCTACCAGGTACGCGCCCTACCGGCGCTCGGTCCATATCTCCCTATGTTCCTAAGTTAACCACTTTATATATGAATAAATGTTAATGGTTATTTTATTATCGTTTTAAGAACGTTCGAAATATGACAAGCATTCATTAGTTTTATTATAGCATGTTTGAAACTATAAATGTGTCATATAGTGGTATATTTAGGACAGTAAACATATGTTATGAGGTGAATGAATGTAAAAGTGAGGAGAAGCAAGTGAACGGTAAGCGATGCGGCGCAGGAGCTGCTGCTGCGCGCGGAGGACTACCTGCGGCCGCTGCGCGCGCTGACGCGCGAGTGCATCCGCGCCGCGCGCCAGGACTCGCAGGCGCTGCTGCCGCTGGCGGGCGCGCTGGCCGCGCCGCCGCCGCACGACCCGCCGCAGGAGGTCACACTCGCTCTACCCTAGGCCATAACCTAATGCTTTTAAGTACTGCATGAAAATAATCAACATAATAGTTCTTATATATGTAATATTTAAGCTGAATTAATAACACCGAATTGGCTGATGACATGTTGTCTATTTCTATTACCAGGTCCAATAAAATTACTGTTCTGATATTTTTGACAACAATTATCTCGGTACCTGAATATATGTATTTTGTTGTGATAACGTAGATCCGTGAGCGCGCGTTCCAGTCGCTGGCGGACCTGTTCTGCTGCTGCTGCCTGGTGACGGCGGCGCACAGCAAGCACGCGGGCGAGTACCGCGCGCAGCTCAGCGCGCTGCAGCAGCAGGCGCTGGGCTGGCTGCTGGAGACCGCCGTGCCCGTCTACCGGCCCGCCCGCCATGACTACCTTATGGCGCTCAACAAGGTAATAAAATATATAAATATCTATTAAGGCGGGGTGTTCATCACCTTGAGGCAGTTGTCCCCATGAGACTGCTCTGATAGAGAGGAAAACCTCGAGGCCCGCAATCCCTTCTCTGGTGCCGCAACGACGCAGGTAGAACGATCCTATCCATCCATAAATATCTATTTTCTTTTCTAATTGAATAAAATTAAAATCTCATAGTGCATATCTAGCTATATTGCTTGTGAGATAGTGGCGCGGTACCAAATAGCAATCAATACCCGGTTAATCTGTATAATTAAAATGATTTTATTGTGAGCAATCACGATCTCCCCCTGTCTCCATATCAAACACCACCACCTTCACACTGCAGAAGCCCAACGCTTACAGATAATGTTCGTGGAGCCGGCGGAGACGTACAGCAAGCCGGACAACTGGCCGCCCGAGTCGGAGCGCGCCGCCACCTACCGGCTGTGCACGGAGGCGCCGCTGCCTCAGAACACTCTGCTCAGGCTCATCTTTATTGGGCTCTCCAAGGTACCGCTCTCCATTTTAAACAGATAATCGTTCCTTTAAAAGTCTTCAGGATTTGTTTCTGTAATAAACTCACTTTTAATAATAATTTACCTACACTGGCGCTTCAACAAATCCTCAAATTTGTTTCTGTAATAAACTCATTTTTAATAATAATATACCTACACTGGCGCTTATCATGTTTCTGACAATTAATTAATTAATTAATCAAATCATTCACCTATAATACTGTATGGTACACCAGAAATACATTGCTATACATATGTGTACCGATATAATATTTAATTAAATTATATTATTTCATCCTTGCTATATATGTTTGCAGGAAATCCCAGTGTCACCTGCGGAGGTGTTTGAGCTGATCGAGCAACTGGTGAGGCGTGCGTGCTCGCTTCCGCCAGAAGACTCACCGCTACAGGTGGAGAAACTGGAGATAGCCGATTACATCTTCCAGCTGTGCCAATTCAATCCTCCCGACAACATTACCCTTCCAGCTGGGTGAGAATTTTAAATTGATGCTGAATATTATTACATCTTACATTGAAAACTAAGAATATTGAACTGCAGAATTAAAACAAACAACGTGCGACCTATTTACACCTATACAATACTAGCACTGCCACCTAGCGGCAATAGTGTGTACCCAGACTGCTTCCGCTATTGAACCACGGACGTAGGGTACTGCCATTTAATAAAAAAGTACAAAAAATTACTTGTTTGAAAGCATTAGATTTATATTGTTATTTGCTAATCAATAAATAAGTTTCACTGACCATTGTCTAACGTGTTGACTCTGTTAGGGTAGTGTAACGCTTGTCCCCCCCTGCAGCTACACGGCGCCGCCGCTGGCCATCACGTCGCTGTACTGGCGCGGCTGGCTGCTGCTCACCATGCTGGCGGCGCACAACGCGCAAGGGTTCGCGGAGCGGGCCGCCGCCACGTACCCCACGCTGCGGGCGCTCATCGAGTGCTGCATCACCGGGTAACTCGCGAGCACGCGCGCACACGTGCACAAGTTGCAATGATTGTACAGTTACCGCATTTAATCATGAATGGAAGTACTCTCGCGCTGACTCCAACAAATGGTTTACAGATTATGCATTGACAGATCAAGACTTATTATACAGCGACGTTCCAAACAGTTATTAAGTTTGAATTCAGTTATTAAGTTCAGCACTGAGCCAGCAATTTGTTGAATTAATACGATTAACGTAGAACTTCGTGTGCGTGTGGGGTAGTAAACCGTCGATCGAGTGGACCGGAGGGGGCGCGGAGGGCGAGCGCTCGGAGGCTGAGCGAGCCGCCATTCTGCAGCTGGAGACGCACCTGGCTGCGGCCAGCAACGCCAAGCTACCGATCACGGAGGCCTCGTCCCGTCTACTCAGCCAGGTCACTGTCATGTTTATTTGACTATAGCTACACAAATTACATAGTACGTGGATATTGTTTTATCGATTTCTTATTAGACTTGATGGAAAATTTCTTTATTGTCATTTAATTTTGTTTGTGATAAATTATACCACCTTTGTGACATGTCGGTTAAGTTTGTACACTCGATGAAGTATAACAACGTGCCCGTGCAGCAACTCGACGTGCTGTGTCCCTGCAGCTCAGCATGGTGGAGCCGAAGGGCCCGGCGCGGCGGCCGCCGGCGGGCGTGCTGGAGGCGCTGCAGGCGCTGAGCGGCCAGCTGCGCCTGGGCCGCCTGCTGAGCCGCCAGCCCGCGCTGCTGCTGCAGCTGGTGGAGCGGCACGGCACGCGGCGCGCCATGCCGTGGCTGCACCAGCTGCTGCGCCACGACCGCCTCGAGCTCAGGCACGGATACGATACATTATACTTGTTTATAAACGCTTTAATTTTATAATCTTTTTCGTATATCAAAGCTGCATTCTGAACTGTTTATAAAGTATACTGTAGTAACGTCGTGGATGCTTTCTATGTTGGAAATCTAACACATGTTGTAAGATGTCACCGACTCAGACTTTTCCGATTCGATACATTGCGATGTGTACATTGCTTGCGTAATATTGCTGTGAATCTACAAACAAATAAATCATTGGATCATCATTTCTTCTTCTAGTTCTCTTAAAATTACAACACCATTTCTTTTTGTTTGCATTTATAATAGATTACATTGCATTTATAATACATTATTACAACGTAGGATCTTTGTCATTTCATTGTCAACTCTCTCATTTAAATTCTCATTAAAAATCTGCCAAGCAAGATCATTCAACATTTCTCATTCGCTTTGTACATACACTCATATTATTTATTGTTTTTATATCATTTTATATCATTTTTATATCGTTTTGTTACACTTGAATTAATAAAGTATGTCCCGTCCCGTCCCGGCAGCGTGCTGCCGGTGCAGTGCCTGTGCGAGTTCCTGTCGGCGGGCAGCGCGGGCGGCGAGGCGGGCAAGGCGGGCGAGCTGTGCGCGCACGTGCGGCGCACGCTGCACAGCGAGCAGGGCGCGCGCGCCGTGCTGCACTACTACCTGGTGCGCCTGGCGCACGCGCACGCGCCCACGCGCGCCTCCGCCAACCGCGTACGTTGTGCACACCGCTGTCCGCGTTGTCGATGCATAACGATCAGTTTCGCTTCTATTTAAATCTATAACATTTTGTTAGGAGCAGCGCATTCACCATTCTTTCCATAAATATAGTATTGGACATTGTACGATGAATAAAATGATCACCTGTTTGTCTTTTGTTTAAAAATGTGTTTCAAAACCTAAAAGAGACGGTTCGAAAAAAATTGAGGTTGAGTTGCACCAGTAGAATATTTATATGTGTCGTCTAATTTTAACTCACGCCTCATTTTATATCAGATCTGTTATAGTGTACAAAACTGAAATTGAATAAATATAAATGATAAAATTAATTGCAGGGCCTAAAATTAGTTTTGTCGCAATCGGATGACACTACCGAAATGGACTACAATGCCGACGTGAATCCTGAGTAAGTGTTACTATCATTACTTACTTTGCAGTCAGAGGCGAATTATGTTTTATGAAATGTATAGATTTTTTTATAAAATGGGTTGAGTTAAAATAAAAAAAGTAAGTGGATGAATGATACTACGCGCGTACGGGTGCGGCAGGTCGTGGCTGTCGCTGCTGCCGACGCTGAAGCACTGGGCGGCGCTGCGCGCGGAGACGGTGGCGCGCGTGCGCGCCGCGTGCCTGGCCGAGTGCGTGCCGGCGCACCTCGCCGCCTACTTCGCCTTCCTCGCCGACTACGTGGTCGACACGCCCGGCCGCGACCACACCGACATCGTGCTCGTGAGCCTCGATCGCCTTACTTGCTTCTCTTACAACTTATTACCACATATCTATTTATAAAATTTATCTGATCTAGTAGTAACGAATGGTACGTCGAGTGTTAATGTATTAGATTGCCAGGTGGTGACGGACGACAGGAGGATGCGAGACGAGCTACTGTGTGCAGGACCTGAGCCAGGTGGTGATGGAGCGCACGACGGTGTGCGCGCACGCGCTGCCGGCCGGCAGGCGCGGCTCGATGGACCCGGTGGGGTGCGCGCAGCACCGCGCGCTCTACGCTCTCACGCGCGTGCTGCACGCTCACCTCACGCACGTACGTATTCTTCTAGCCCATTGCTTTCGCTGCTTGAACATGTGCGATCGCACGACGATTATCTTTAATTTTAAATATGTGTCTAAATGTTTCTGCCCTCACATAAGGACTGTATAATATATATGTGTAGGCATTTATATACATGCATACGTACAGGCATTCGCGCAAGAGGAAGCGGAGGAGGGAGCGGCGGCGAGCACGTCGGGGGAGCTGGAGGGCGAGGCCGCGAACGCGTGGGCGGGCGGCGACCGCATCACGCTGCAGTGGGCCACGGGCCGCCGCTGCACGCTGCACGTGTCCGTGGCGCACACGCATCTCAAGCTCTTGTGCTATGGTCCTTCCATGTGTGCGTTTACCTACACATTAACCTTAATTTACCTTTAGTGATTAGATTTCAAATTTTAACTAATTTGAATAATGCGACATTGGCAGCATATTGATGAAGTCTATATACTGACCTTACTGTGGTTTTTGTGTATATAAATGGTTTAGGAATTGTATTGGTTTGATACATAAAAAATTAATAAAAGCAATGTGGAACCAATGTTATAAAATTATATTACAATTGGTTATTTCGCGAACAGTGGACAATAACCAGGAGCTGTACGGGTGGCTGACGGGAGTGTGGGCGGGCGCGGAGGGCGCGGAGGGGCCCGCGGTGGCGGGCGACGCGGGCGAGGAGCTGCTGCTGCCGGACTGGCTGCGCCTGCACCTGGTGCGATCGGCGCGCCCGCCGCTGCTGGCGCTAGCGGTGCGCGGCCTGCCCGCCCACAAGCTCGCGCTCTTCATACAGACCTTCGGCTTGCCCGTCGCTTCCATGAGGTGCGCGTTATTTTTGTAGCGGGAATGTCTTATGCGATGGTTCTGTCCATTTATTAGACTCTTTTTTTATTGTTTCTCACTCATTGGCTATAGTAGAAAGTTACAGATACATAAGTAAGATGTGTGTAATTAACGAGAGCGCGTGGTCGGTGTGCAGCGCGCTGCTGGAGGCGCTGGACGCGTGCCCGGCGGGCGCCGTGGTGCGGCTGGGCGTGGAGCGCGGCTACATGGCGCAGCTGCTGCGCGTGCAGCGCGCGCGCGGCGTGCGCGGCGGCCACGCCTTCGCCGCCGCGCTGCGCCTGCAGCTGCCGCACTACCCGCCCGGTACCGCTGCCATCTCACGCCCTTTACAC
The DNA here is from genome assembly GCA_018245875.1 of Mysoria ambigua. Classification (NCBI taxonomy): domain Eukaryota; kingdom Metazoa; phylum Arthropoda; class Insecta; order Lepidoptera; family Hesperiidae; genus Mysoria; species Mysoria ambigua. The sequence goes on along the minus strand of DWEI01003289.1, from coordinate 5,869 downwards.
GTTCCTTTATCTACTTAACTCAGTTCAAACTAAATAGCTTCTGTGAAGATATCATCACTATCTGAAAATTTGTGTAAGTACCTTAATTTAAATGCCGATTAGGATGGTGCTAATTGCAAAACAATATTTATTTATTTTACACATAGGTATCTGCTACAAGAAGTACATGTTCTTAAATATTTATTTTGTAATTATTAATCGGTAGATGTTTTCAAAAATCAGTATATATTGTAATTAGCTATTTCAAAATAGATGTTATCGTTAGACTCATAAATGTTCTTTATTCGTTGCGGTAGATGAGCAGCTGTTCGCGGACGAGCCGCTGCCGCAGGAGACGGAGGAGCCATGGCAGGCGGGGCGCGCGCAGGCCAAGCTGCAGGTGGGCGTGGTGCCGGCGCTGCTCATCGCCGCCTTCGACGAGCGCGCCGGCTTCCGCGAGGACATCGACATGGCCTTCACGAACCTAAATGCGGTAATATACCACACCCATTATATTTGGACTACCTTTCGGAAGTACTTAGCCCTACATTTAACACGCGATTAATCTCGAGAAACTACTATGTCAAAGTAAATACTCGGATCCCTTACTGACGTTTATAAATATTTTAAAATTCAACCAAATTTCTTATTATTTTATGCTTTATGTAAGAGGCATGTGTGTATTAATATAAATGCAAAAGATATTGTTTGACCTTGGTTAGGCGTACTCGTCTGGCATCAACAGTCCGACTTCGACTTACAGGTCTATTCAGATCATATGCAACCGTCCTCGCGCGACAGTGACCAATTTCGACTACTGTGTGTCCGTTTGTCACTTGTTATGTACAGGTGAAACAAAAAAAGAAATATTTGCAATGTGTCACTATACACAACTTCAACGGGGAATATCAAAATGACCTAGAAATCCTGATTATTACACTTTAAAGATAGCTATAATAAATCGATACAAAATGAGTGATGTAATGTTGATAACCCAGCTGATAGCGGAGGAGGCGCGCGCGGGCGGCGGGCCGTGCACGGCGGCCGTGCTGGCCTTCCTGCGCGGCACGTCCGTGAGCGGGCTGGTGCGGCGCGCCGCGCTCGCCGCGCCGCTGCTGCGCACGCTGCTGCACGCGCGCGCCGCCGGCCTGGCCGAGGTGCGCACCCGCACCCACACCCACTACACCGCACCCTGCACGGAGTCTCACATTAATAACAAGAACAGAACTATTATTAACTTTTTCAATTCATCAGTCATGTTATACATCCTACAACATTCAATTTCACAAATTTAAAATCCAAGCGTCTACTAGACGTTACGAGTTATGAAAAAGCCAATACTTACGTGCCCCAAACATCGATCGCACAAATGTACAATGCGATTTGGAGAACGAGGTAAAATGTGAAGCATGACTAATTTCCGTTATTTCCTATGGCAGGCTGCGAGCTACCTCCTGTCGCAGTACAAGTGCGCCCGCGGGCCCGTGGCCGACGCGCTGCGCGTGGCGGTGCGCGGCGGCCTGTGGGCGCTGGGCCAGCCGCACAGCACGCTGCCCGAACTACCCATGCCGGCCGCTAAGGAGCAACTCGTCGCCGGTACGACGACCAATATTCTTGTTAACTTTAAACAATATCTGGCTATACTAAAAGGTATGATTAATATTTTCGTCCGTATTTATATTGCTCAACATAAGTACACCATTGTACACTATCGAACCATACCGTATATGAACTAGCTCGCATCCTACAGCAATGGAGGCAGCGACGCCCAACACGCTGGAGGCGATCGGCAACCGCATCATCGAAACGCAGGACACGCAGGTGGTGGTGGAGGCGATCACGCAGCTGCTGGAGAACAACCAGGACGGCCGCTACGAGGTGGGCTCCGCTCGTATGGAAAATACGGTGTACATTTTTTCCCCCGTGTAAATTAATGAGTGGGTAATGGGCGGCAGGTGAAGCGCGAGGTGGACGAAGACAGCTACGCGCATGTGCTGTCGCGGCGCGGGCTGGGCTGCGGCCTGCTGCTGGACTGGCTGGCCGAGCTGCACCGCGAGACGCTTGGCAACCAGGTGCGCCTCGAGCACAGCACTGCAAAAATATTAATAGCTACCAACGCAATAATCGGTTAAATAGTGTTTCTTCAGTTAAACTTTTATACTTTATATATATAGAATAATATATAGGCAAACAATTCGAGAACAACGGCATAGATTTATTTCTAATTCTAATAATAATACAAAAATAAAAAAGGTAACTTCTAAAAATATACTTTAATGAAAAATTAACTTTAAAATATACAATTTTTAATCATTTATTACAAGTTTCCGATTAGAAAAATAATTAGTAAGTAATTAGTATTCTGTGATAATGTTATGTTTTTTGCAAATAATTTGTCTAACCAGCACCAAATGGCACATACCAGTAGTGTATGATTCACTTCTACTTAGTTTAGAAACAAATGTTAATTAATGGCTGTTAAAGATTCAATGACTAACTTGAAAGTTAATTTGGTTTGGTTTTATAATATTTCAATTGAATTTAGGTAGGTGCTAAGGTTTAGCAATAGATACACGGGTAATTAATATGTACGTAATATGCTAGAGCACGAACCAGCGTCGCATTATATAACGTTCATGCAGATGCGGCTGATGTTCATGGCGGGCGGCGCGGCGTGGCGGCCGCTGCTGGTCACGCTGCTGGCGCACCGCGCCTCCTGGCGCACGCTGCACGCCTGCCTGTCCGCGCTGCTGCGCCCCGACGGGTACGCCCCGCGCCCGCGCGCCCCGCCCTCGCGCCCGCCTCCCCCGCCTCCCCCGCCTCCCCCGCCTCACCGGCGCGCCTGTCCGCAGCGGCTGGGAGCCGCGCGCCGTGCTGGACCTGGCCGAGACGCTGGCGGGCAGCGAGCGCACGTGGCAGGGCCGCGACCGCGCCGCGCACCTGCACCACCCCAGCGACGACTCGCTGCGGCTCACGCACAACCAGGTACTGCCAGTGTTCATATCGAAATTAATTTTATGTCTTTCTAAACGCAAACCTCGGTTATGTAAGAAGTGATTTTCTGATTGTTTAGAAGTCATTCTTCCACTTCAGTGTTTCTCGATTTAAATTTTAACACACACAGCTTTCTTTACAAAAACTATGATTTGTGTGCAAAAAATTGATTGTGGGTATTAAGATTAAACATTACTTGCTGTAACGAAATAGAATAGTCTGTTTAATAGAGGAAACTGTGGAGGAAAAGGGGAGATCTCCCGCCATGCGATGTCGCTGCCTGGGGACCGCGGTCCTGATGTTAACTTCGGATCAGTTCTATAGATACTGTGATTCTGCGGAACTTCAATAGCGCGTTTGAGGATGCGTCTTTTGATTGGCCAGTCAGCATGACGTAGTCTTGTCAACACTCGGTGCTTGTGGTGTTCTGCGTGTTCAGCATTTCATGTGAGGCACGCGCTCATATTACTGTAGGAATCGCGCGCGGCTACAAAACGCTGTAAGACTTAGACAAGAAATTGTAATAGACAACATTATTGTCATCGTACTGTTTAAAATAAAATCACTAAAAAATTACTAAATTATAATTTTAGTAGTAAGATTAATAAATGAGTAGATACCTTGTGATATTCCATTATCATCGTACCCGACACGTATGTGACACTGTCGACAGCTGGACGTGCTGATCGGGTACATGGGGGCGGAGGCGCACGCGGCCGAGCGGCGCGGCGGGCTGGAGGAGGCGCGCCGCAGCGTGGAGGCGCGCCTGCCGCTGCTGCTGCGCTGCTGCAGCGCGCCGCACTCGCTGCTGGCCGCCGCGTTGGCCGCCGAGCGCGCGCACCCCCTGCTGCTGCTGCTGCTCTACATGAAGGTGCGCCGAGTGCATACTAAATTGTTATTATTTATTCTGCTATTGTTTAACATGGTCGCAGTGTGTAATGGATTTTCGTCATTTACATGGGGAGAAAGGTGCCGAAAGTTCTGCAGCTGATTCGCGAGAGCACGGAGAGGCCGAGTGCTGCGCCGAGCGCGTTCGCGGCGGGCGAGCTGCGCGCCGCCGCACGCGCCTCCACCAGCGCCACAGACCGCGTGTCGCACGCGCTGCTCACGGCGCTGGCGGCGGCGCCGCCGCACCCGTCCAAGGAGCACGCGCAAAGAGCGTGGCGCATCGAGGCGGCGGCGCGCGCGGTGTGGGCGCGCGCGCTGGGCGCCGGCGAGCGCGCGCTGCCGCTGGCGGGCGCGCTGCTGCGCGGCGTGCGAGCCAAGCACCACCACCACCTGCTGGCCGCGCTCGAGATGCTGCCCGACGCAGACCTCTTCGCCTCGCCGGCCAGGTGATGGGCCTGCCGTATCGTCCTCTTACCCGTCACGGATTATATACGTTGAAAACTAAATTTCTCATACTGCGGTGTTTCAGTGAGGAAATCCATGGCATCCTAGAATGTTTCCTGAACATAGTGAAGCCGACAGCGAGCGGCAGCACCGGCGGCGCCCTGGTCCACCGCATCGCAGCCCTCCTCCGCCGCTACCACGCCGCCCGACCCACGCGCGCCGCAGCGCTACTGCACGCTCACAGGGAGACTATAGCGTGAGCTATTTCATTTACTTCGTTTATTACATTTTCTTGATCATTATTAAGTTAATTGTATTTAAAATTGCAATCGGGTTAAATGATAGTACTTAATGTTTATATATTTATTTTTTATATATTTTTTTGTTTTGTCTGATATTAAATGTTTCTACTAATAAATGTATTGAATCATGTAAACTGACATTGTTAACTGTAATACAGCTCATCAATAAAAAAATAAATACTATATGTTTGCTTCAAATAAGGCCTAATGCAGTCCATTTCTAGCCCTAGGCTTTCCCTGAGGGTTTGTGCACATAATGTGCCCCTTGCTGGGTATACATGTTGAGGCTTGCACAACACAGTTTTTTGCACCGCCTACACTGCTGCCTATTGGCGTCCAGTGGTGTTTTTTTTTATATATCGGTTGTACACATGACATAACAGCAGTAATACACTTGTGCTGTCGCCGCGCCGCAGGTCGCAGCCGGCGCTGAGCGCGGCGTGCGGCGCGGACGCGGGCTCGGCGTCGTCCGCGTCGCCGCCGCCGCACGCCCTGCGCGCGCTGCAGCTGCGCGCGGCGCCGCCCGACGAGCTGGCGCAGATGCTCCAGGTCACCGTTCTTACAATCTCTCATAATGTATTGTGTGTGCAAATAAGTTATTTGCATCTGCATTTTCTAGGAATACTGACATTTTTTAGGTATACTAAAATTAAATTAGGTATACTAAATTACATACTAATACATTTTTTAGGTATACTAAAAAAACAAGTTACTGACTGTCCACAGATATCTAAAAAGAAGGTGCGAGAAATGTATAATGTATTTATGTCTGTTATATTAAAAATGTATAGTTATTTCTACTAGTGTCCGCCTAGTGGTCGAAATTCGACCTTAATTGTCTTAAACGTATTTAAGTTTCAATGCTAATACATACACCAATAATAATACATATGTATATACATACAATACATACATACATTTAAACCAAATGAAGACTATAAATAAGAATACTTTTTGAATTGAATAGATTATATAATGTCAACAGCCCTACTGACGGGTACGCAGTGTTTGGTAAGCATGGTAAGCATGACAGTGTGCGTGAGGTGGTTTTTCGATAAAATTACGTATTTATAATGCTTTATTTCATAAAATACTATTTTTCAGCAAAAATCCCCGATCTGAACTTTATAGTGAGCCAACTTTCATAATCATCTTAAAAAGGGAGCAAAAGGTTGACGCTTTACGTATTAACCCATTTGGCGCCTCTGTACCTGATTGGGTACAGTAAAACAATTGAAGGTAGTTGTAGTTTTTTTTACTTA
>DWEI01003288.1:0-13010 GCA_018245875.1 Mysoria ambigua | reverse complement strand
GTAACCGGTGAATCGTGGGAATGTTCTGCATTCCTCTGCCTACCCCTTCGGGGATTACAGGCGTGAAGTTACGTTTCCACGTAGCTGGAGTGCGTCCTACGCTATGATTGCAGTGCTATATTGGAGAGGCCTACGTCCAGCAGTGGACGGGAACAAGCTGACGATGAATAATCAATTAATGAACAACTAAAACTCAGAACTAAGCTTCAATATTGACCGAGATCCTGTCGCTAGTTCCAATAAGACCTTAAGATTTTAGGAGACGACTGCTTTTATTTCCACCAAACATAGCTAAGACCTATTTTAACAGACAAGATCATCGATATTAAAAATCGCATTAAGACCTCTACATCCTTTTGGGAGCTATGATGCCACAGACAGACACAATTACATAGACGCACAGGTTAAACTTGTATATTGTATTTGCATCGGGGGTTAATTATATTTACGTAGTAACCATAACAAATATTTTAAAATTGAATTGTTCGTTTTTTCTCTAAAGGTAACAAATATCTACATCCAGTTTTATATTAGAATGAAACTAATTCTATAATAAACACAGTGCTTCCCTTGCAAGCTAAATGGATTAAGTCTTAAAACGTGTTTCGAAATGACACTGCGCATTACAAGATAGCATGTAGCAAGAGATGTAGCAATGGTAACCTGCAACTAATACCTGGACACAAGAGTTGACTGCCTTCCAGCTTGTGTTAATAACAGATTTTATTTTATATTGACGAAAAGAGGCGTCTTTTTTGTATCGCGTCGCGAGAAGGACACCGTGTCTGTGTTTAGGCATGTTCATAATTTATAGCGCGAAATCTTAATCCGTCCCGCTCAGAGGATTGCCGGAATCGATACAACGTGGAGTACAAATACCTCAGACGGTAACAAAAAATTTAGAAGCATAATTAATTGTGCCTCGATACGCTTGAAAATATTAATGTGTTAGTATTCCATCAACGTGCCGCGACCTATAAAGAAAAGCACCGTCATAAATATTTGGTAACAATATAATAGGTATTATTAAATGTGAAACAAGTAGTGGCCCGCACTCGCGTAACGTCCTATTGATTAATCTCAATTACTCAATGAACGATGAGTGCGGCGGCCGGGCTGAGCCTAAACCATCATGTTTACATTGATCGCACAAAACATTTTATACACTCGTTTGTTTGTCGCCCTTCGTTTGTAATAGTGATGATTTCTGTATTGTTTACCACTGTGGCACCTACGAAATTGTTTCTTACACGTATTATCCTGTTAAATACTTCAACATAACAAGATAACAATCAATATATTGGCAATACGCACCTCGTTCGAAAATGATCTCAGCGCGCATTATATATAATCCGACATCTAAATCACGTCATAAATGGCCCGCATTGTACGGAATATACAAAAAAAAAGATCGGAGCAAGAGACGCGGACACGATGCGTCGACATGGTTCGTCGACCCCGTCGATATTTCTCGAAATTCACAGCGGAATTCACGCTCTTTTCGCTTTTTAATTGTAAGTACCAGCTACCCGGCGACAAGGTGATACGTTTCCAGAGAAATATATACGAGCGCGTCTTCACGCTGGTATTACCATAACGGAACAAGAATAAAAATTCGAAAAAAAGTCCAGATAGATTAGATGAGATTTGTCTCCACTTCCTCAGGCGTAATCGCTACCATAATTTAATTCAACGAATGCGATACAAATAATAAAAGGCAACTGATGCCTTCAATCGAATAAACAAAAGGTAGACTAAGGAATACTGACCCAAAAAAAATATGTAGGTACGTAATTAAATTGTTAATAACCGTAAGATGAGTGACACGGAAGTCTCATGTACGCCGAACTGAAACAATAGACTTAAACTCAAACGTTCAAATCTCTCAGAAACGCAAACAATAATTCTACTAGATTTCCACACAGTGTACTGCCATATTTCGTGCGTAGTGGTGTTCCACGGAATTATTATTGAAGGCAAATTTGAACGAGATCATGTATGGTTTTTAGAATGACTGGCAACGACCCAAGGCGTTGGATAAATAGAGCACGGGTAGGTAGATTAATTATTATGACATACGACTTATTTAACATTTACGCATTTAACCGGCAGATTGTTATCGCGATGTCAACAATCGATCAAATTGTCATGTCCGACAAATTGTTTAACCTTGCACTTAATCATATTCAAATAATATGAAAAAAAACCGATCAAGTAGCGCACAGGTAATTTAATACATTTCATATTTTCAAAAGGCACGCATTGTGACATCCGTTTATGTGGCAACACGCAATGCGGAGCAAAAACTGCCCATACACTGGCCGAAGCGGAAAGCGTGTAGGGTTGGTCCGTTATCACAATACAGGTCACGAATATACTCGTTACTCGTACCGTTTCCAAATGAATAACGAAACGGCCATACATCGGTAACGCATTCACTGAATTAGCAGCGAATTAATTTAAAGCGTAATTGTAAAGGAACTATATGTGTGATAAGGCGCGTTCATTAACCGGAGTTGAACTCGAGTAACCACGCACCTACCGAGATCGGTACTATTCAACGTTAGGTAGGAAGTGAATAAGGAAAGAGCGTATTTAAAAATACATTCCGTGGCGCGACCCTAAGTTACGAGCACTCGATGATGTTTAGTCGATTATAATTAGCCGCGCTCCCGACCCGCCGGCCCACGGTGCAAGTCATGAGCGGTCCTCGTTGTTGCCACACGTTCAAGAACATCTTGGACACTATTATGTTGCTAAGTTTTGTATATTATTATGAAACAATCACAAACAAAAGCGGTGCCTGTTTTTATCCATCCTAATTTTCTTAGTAAAGCAATTTGGTACTTGTAAAATATTTATTCAATATAACAATTAATTTATAGCAGCGGATATACATACACATCTTTTTACCAACATGTGTATGTATGCTGGCAACATTTATTACAAAAAATACGAATGATTCGGTGTTTGATTTTATATTCCTGTATATTCATAAAAACAACATCATCAGTGGAATTTTTTTAATAATTAAACCTGTTTAAAAACTCATTCAACAATTAATGTGTATTTAATTCATAAAGTAACAAATGTTACTGACTTGTTTAGTGGTCAGTAACCAAACTTACTTAATGGCACAAGAATTCCTTCTTTCTATATCCACATACGTGTTATATGTAACCTTTAAAGACACTCCAATTTATGAAAATATTTTTGTAAATTTGACGGATGCATTGTAATATTTCCACTTGTAACTAGTGCCGTTACCGACGCGTGCACGTGCTCGGTCGACAGCAGATGCACACATCTCTTCTATCACCGAAAAAATATTATTTTTCATACATATCCATCCATACAGGAAAATATCCACCATATTTTAAGAAATGGCCGAACTGGCTGTTTACGAATGATTCAAGTCGGGACAACATTAAAACATTCATAACTATCATCAAAAGTTCAACTACTGTATTTCACGCGTAACGAAATACGTAAATTGAATCCAAAATTATAAACAAGGCCATGAGTATCTTCTACCAATATAAATTAATCGACCTTGTTCATACTCATACGTTACAAACGTTACAATTTCATACACGATCTTCATATACTATTACGATATAAACAGAAAACTGTAACTTACAATACTCGTGTACGACAATACAAATATGCAATACATAATAAAAAGTGTAATAGGCCATGTGTCGGTCCGTCGATACCTGTCACCTATAACTGGCGCCGCGGCGACGGGTGCACTAGGTGAGACTGGGCGCGCGTGCGCAGCCGCGCGGCAGATGTGTGCGCGCGAGACACCTCCGCGCTCGGCCGCCACCTTAGCTACTCGATCATATTTTATTTTTATATTCCAATAACGTACCTCCGTTTAAACAAAGGAGCGTGCAGCGCAAAACTAGTTACAATGGGAAATAGTACGCTGATATCATTATGGAACTTAAAGAAATATTTGAAAATAATTACACTTATTACAATGTTATACATATAAGTGAGTGATGAAACACAAAAGGCAAACTATAGAAAGCGGACAAATTTTAAAAACTATAATAGTTTTAAAAGTGGAAACCACTCACAAACTGAGTCAGCCGCGAGAAATAATAAGGTATCGGTACTATATTTAGTACATTAGTACTATGAATAGACGCGCCCACGATACGTAGTCATGTAAATCAACGCCCGGCTAATGTATTACAAACGCGATACAGACGCGTCTCGGGCGAGACAAATACATAACAGAACTTATTTAAAAGATAGAAGTATTTTATACGCAGGTTGACGATGCATCGGTGGGCTTGGAACCATTGTATGGAACGAGAACCACCTGACCCGGAAAGTAACCCTCTATGAGGACTGTTACTCCCAACGATTTGACCGATAATTAGATACAGTTAAATATAATACTTACCTCGAAAGACTACACACGCGGTTCTCTTCGCACATCATCAATTTCCTACTAATTATAAGTAGTCTAGTATATATGTACAATATGTATAAATAACCATTAAATAATTTAAATATAAGTACCAAAATTGCAGTTTTCAATCTATGTAAAATATTTCAAACCATATTAACACTCACACTAATCCGAATTTAAACATTACAAGGTTGTAGTTGTTAATCGCGAGATCAGAAAACATAATCATAACGTGTCTATTCCAAAAGGTATTCGAGTGGTGCGCCAGTAAAGGGCAGAAGCGATGTGTCGACACATGGCCGGCTCACCGCAATGCGGCAATGTTACTCCTATGTACATACATATCACGAGCCACTCTCCACTCGCTAATACACTTGCTTTATTTATAAATTCAACGCACACTGGAAACATTCGAGGCGGTATTATAACCCACTGGACAGCTCGACGGTACGCGTCAAATACTAACGCCGCGTACATCTAATTTACGAATTGGATTCCAACATTATTGTCTATTAACGATTGTTTTCCTCGAACGTTCAGTATATTCCGTTTGTGGCGTTCGTCTATTTTCACCGGTGTCGGTGTCATGTTTACAAATATCAACACGGAAAGCGAACAACGCGGCGTGTCGTTTTCCGCTTTTCCCGCGTGTCCGTTTAGCGGCGGCTCGTACGGTGGGATCTCGTTCATTTATGATTACAAACCGCAGATATTACGTACCGAATATCCGAACAACATTTGTTGGAGCGTTCGAGACCGATTGAGGTGCTGGACGGATGCGTGCGATTATAATTAGGATTGTATTTCTGATTCCGACGAAGCTCAGTATGGCGGGCACCGCTGAATTCCATCTGAGTCATTGTGCCCGTTCTGTGGCCTTTATTTTCGTAAAACACTTAACCCTTTCACGCGCATCATTGTTCGCCACCGTGTCGGCTAATAAAATTTTCGTCAGTCGTTAATTAAGTGTAATTATCATCGATTTATATCTATCGAACTCAATCTCATTCGGTCGAGTCGTGTGTGCGAGTTTAAAGTGTAGAAGGAATGTTTGGTTTCTTAATGGTTTTAACAGATTTTGTAGTCGCAATAGCTAACGATCTATTAATCATGTAAGCACCAAGAGATGAAGCAATAACGTTAAGATCATTACAAGCTTAACTCCGACACAGTCAATCCTAGTTCGATGTTATTATATTGTTGATCCTACGTTTTTGTTTTGAATATAATGTGCATAATCTTATTACGAAGTAAACTCATTATTTATATGAAAATAGGAAACATTCGTAGTTTAGTGTGGTTCCTTGCCTCATCTTACAGACAGAAAATATAACGCAAGCTTTGATTAACAGAAACGATTGGCGCGTTGCGACTAAAAGACGATTAAAAATACTAAATAATTAATTTAAAAAATTATTATTAATATTAACAAATATCAAAGAAGTACAATAATAACCAAAGGAAATAACAACTCAAATACTGTTGGTAAACGCAAATAAAACCAAGTAATAAATCATATTGTTTTTGCTAAGCAACAAATAACTCTATGTATTTAACAAAAGAACGCGTTATGTAAATAATTTGCCACAAACACTGTATAATATGTACCTACACAATTTTTTTCCACATGATTTGACGTGACAAGCGTTTCCATCAACATGTCGGCGGTGCAGGATCTTTACAATCTATTTCTAGGTGACAATGACAATACTGCTATTAGATGTCTACGTCTACTAAGTTTACGGAACTAGATCCGACCCTGAGCGTAGCATAATACGATTTATTATGAATAAAAACTACAATGGATCTGACGTCACCTGAAAAAGTAAAATTCAAATCAGCTAAGGTAACTAACTGCATATCACAACGTTATAATCCGATGGACAAGGTTTTTTTTTTTGTTTATATTTATTTTCTTTATTGTTTGGACGAAATAAACGTTTTTCTATTCTATTCTATTCTAAAAACATAAAATTAAAATCTGTATAGCCTGTTATAGCTTTTCATCTAGAAAAATATATTTGATTTGGTTAATAAAAAAAAACAAAGAACGATCCGATAATCAAATTTACAAGAAAATAAACTAAGAGCAGAATTATTGCTGGATCAATTGAAATTGTACAAAGTACCTATAGACAAAAGACTACAAAAACAGACAATTTTATGAAAGGGCAAAGAAAGGTCATATATAAAAATACAATACGGAGCGATTCACGACACAAATCAATCTGAGTTTTTGGGTTTCGCTACTTGGGTGCAATTCAATGAAATTTTCATCATATTTACGAACGTAATAGAGCAAGCAGCTTTCTTTTTTTTAACTCTGTTTAATTCACCACACAAAACTTATCTATTATGAAAAAAAAACCTTCTCAATAAATAAAAAACAATATTCTTCTGCGAACAGCACGACACAGCGAGCTAGCATAAACGAAAACTTCAACATTGAGTTAAAAATACCACATAGATAAATACAAACGTACAATCAATGGAATAAGGTTGGATTTCAAATCGTCTCGCGACATTACATTATAAGTAGGCACAACTTCACGCACATACACGGTCATTGCGAAAAATATAAATAATTCGGCGTAGCGTTGTGATGGAAACGAGCCGGTTGGCGCGCGATCGGCGACATATTTCCCGAGCGAAGCGCGAAACTGGTTTGCTAAGGGCGCACGTACTTGCATGAATTCATGTGCCGCTTAAGACCACTCTAAGGCAGACTTTGGTTGAATGTGTTTGAAGGTAATATTAGATTTGAATTATTGTTCTTATTGACAACACTAAACATAATAAAAAATATGTTGTACCTTATTTGATTGTTAGGAGCCGGGAGCAATGGATTCTCAAACCTCTTTTTAATATAAGCCTGAGCAAAATATACATTCTTAAGGCTATTTTTAATATTAAAGTATTATAGAGTTAAACGGATACACTTAATCAAAACTATTTTGAATGCTGTGATATTAACATATTAAAAATGCTAATTTTTTGACGTACACGAACATTCTAGAATAACTCAACCTAGCTAAATACATTAAGATTAAGTAACACCAAAAGTACCTAGACTCAATCTCGGATGCGATCGCATTGAATACAGCCTTCATCTTAATCCTCAAAAATAATAATCGCGCCCTGTCATACCGTATACCTGAAATATTCTGCAGTTAGCATTAGACTAGTTAACACTATTGTTCAATAGTACACAGAGCGGTAGTATTTCTCCAAGTGAGCTGTAGGCAAAATTTAAATATTCTTTTAGAATAAACTACAAAGTTGTAACGCCCAAAATTATTTGCAATATCCCAGCATTGTGTTCTAGCTATACGGCAGGAAACTCGCTTACTTAACTAATGGAATGCTAGTCTACTCATTGATATCAGCACTATTACTACCACACTTCTAAACACGCATTAAACAATCAGTTTCAATATGCAATATTGATGGTTTGGTCAACCCGTGTAATACGAGTAACTCACCCTTCCATGTGTCCTTCTGAAAATTGGCAACGAGGTTACGCAGTATTCCATAATGACGATGAGACTGGGCCCCGTCCAGCAATAGTTAATTTATCCAGGGAGTGTAATAACGAATTTTCTTTTAATATTTCCGATATATGTAATTGCTATGCAAAATAATCGGATAATTCAAAAGATGTTGACGTTGATGTCCAACTTACAGAATTGAGCCGAAAGGAACTTTAATCATACCCCTTAAACCAGAAACGTAGTGAGGTAGGATTTGGTTGATGTGCTAGACAAATTTGAAGAATATTAGACTTCTTTTCATTATATCTCTTAGATCGGAGTCCAAAATATCATTTTCGGAAAAAGCTATAGTGTGTTTCAAAAAGACTTAGCAATAATCCCATAACATATAAAACAAATTTGCACCATACATATAAAGAACATTACGCCACTTACATTATCGATATTGTCATAAATTCAAGACATTTCCAACCAATGATAGATTTATGGCGGGTACTTCTTATCAAGTAGCACGAAAACGTGATAAAAAGTTCCTAAGAACATTAAGGACAGATTTTTCCAACCGTATAAGGGCATTTCTACATATGTGAAAAAGAACAGTAGTACGAAGGAAAACTTCGCTGAAAAACACATTGAGGGCACAGAAATCGAATGATCTGAGCGTAACATTTTACGTTTAACTTGTTATACGTATTATATGAATATAATTGCGACTGATGAAAATGTGTTGACCGTCGACAAATGACCGTCTCCAACTGGAGTTAGTTGCATATGGAAGTCCATTAGACCTAAAAACTTTGAAATTTGACCACCCTTTTAAACATATACATTATCTCTAAACACCCAGAGTCAGAAATCGACCTATGAACTTATCATTTACGTAGCTTCACGCCTGTAATCCCCGAAAAGGTAGGTGGGAGGCCGAACACTCCCACGTCTCACCAGTTATGTTTACGTCCCACAATGGAATAGGTGGTAAGCATCAGGCACATATCCAGACTCCGATCCACTACTAGAGAATCGAAATTAGAAAATTTTGGTGTTCGACCCGGGAATCGAACCCAGGACCTCCCGATCGACAGTCGCACTTCCAACCAACACGACCAACGATGCAGTCACTTATCAATTGGCTGTTAAAATAATTAAATCATACATGTCAAGTAATCCCATAACAAGAAAATTAAATTTTGTGAATAGGCAATGTATAACTCGAGACCACTATGATTATAATTACATCGTATATATTGCCGGATAGGATTGGTTCAGGTCTGAATATTTATTTAGCTATAAATGTAGTGTTATGTGAATGAACATGTAAGTACATATATTGTTAGTTGTCCACCGACATTTAGTAGTCATCTTGGCGCACATACCCATCACTACGAGTTTACGTACTGCTTCGTTTGAAATTAACGTATTTCCTGTCCACAATATCACAGTCGTAGTTATCTTTTGAGCGCATTGTTTAACTTATCATTAAACACGTTAGAATTTAAAAAAATTGAATAAGCTGTAATTTGTCATATACACGTTCTAATGAGTAAAGTGTTCGAATTGTACCTAATATTTTAATTATGCTGCTCTAAATATTTTTACCTAAACATAAGTTTTATATCTTCGATCAGCAATCGATCAGCAATCAGATTAAATGACTGTTCCGAGTTAAAATAAATATCACAAAATATTAAATCAAAGGAATACAATGGTCAATATTTATGTCTTAACACTCCTCGAATACATGTGAATGTAATCAGATAGGAAGACATTAATTGGATATCAAGTATGCATAACAATACATTTACTGCATGCCATTTTACCGCAGAGAAGTTAAGGAACATTAAAGATTCGTTTACAACCCTAACGCGGCTAGAATGGAAGTGCGCTACAGAAATAACTGAATTGCATGTACGACTATATCTTCTGTTTACGACTCCTGCGCATCGGGCCGGGCGGGCGTGGCGGCCACGTTGCAAAACCGCCGAGTTGACGATTATAGACCGATCGTAAAACAAACGCGCCAACCGTGATTTATAACCGGTGTCAACTAGAAAAAACCGACTGAAACCGCCTTTTTAAATCATCGCTTTCAACACTGCGATGATCGCCTATTGTTAAACACAAGTAAATGTACAAAATATTGCACTAAATGTAATCGCCAAACTACTGAGACATCCGCTACGCCCGTCAACTATTTTGTTATCGTTTAGATAAATAAATATATTATTTTAAAATTATCAGCCGTTTGTACACATATGAGTTACAGCGCGTACTTAGCTGAATGGAGGCTACAGAAAAGTGATACGGAAGGTGCAGCGACCCGATACAACTACGCATACCGTACGATTATCTAGCCCATTTAAAATTTAAACACACAATACCGGTGCAAAAATACTTGTAAAATTCAAACCACTTCATGAAACTCAATATACTCATTGTTGAAACAACCGTGTGTCACGTAGGTGTCCAAACTCGCATTGTTATTATATGTATATATATCTACATGTGGATATCAACACTATGGCGCTACGTGCTTTTATGTGGATAATTTATTATCAGATACTATTTAACGTCATACATTATCTATAAAGATAAGATTTTCAGCATAGCAGGAAGCAGTCGAACTGAACACGTTTTCATCACTACCGTCGAAATAAATATTTATAATGTGCGCCCGCCGTTATTTGAACACATTGTGACCTTGTGAGATGTGACATGTCCACAATTTGTGTCTCCGGAAAGTGTCAAAACGATCATTCCGTCCCGACTGATGTTTAACTTATAAAGGAAAATATGGTTTAATACAATAAAACGGTTTAATATAATACATTTTGCAATACGTTAATCATGTTAACGAATCAATCATATCAGCTGTTTTCCGATCTGGTCACACACAGACATATTCATGACTAGTTTAGTTTACTATTGAAGCATTCAATTTGTGTTAATATTGGGAATTGTCATTAGTAATAGCCAACTGCTTAAGATCAAATCTCTCACTCCGGGGGTTACGGGTTCAAACCTTTTTACAAAAAATGTCCGTTGCAACCTAAAACATCGAACTAAATCTAATTCTCTATACCGTTTTTTAGGGTCTGTGAAGTCTGCCAACACAAACTTAGTCAGTATCATTACACTGGAATCCGTCAATGGAATCATAAAAGGGATGATGTTGATGATGATGGGAAATTTTAATATCTCAACAGTAACTTTTATAAGATACCTGTAGTAATGTTTTAGCATAGTAACTAAGTTTAAACCCTCAGAGAGCCCAAGTAATAACTGTTCGGAAGCTGTTATAAAAAATATTTTTAAATGCGCTGCGGGTCCATTCGCTTCAACTTTAACAAATACTTGACTATCCCACTCTATCCCAGTCAAAAACCAAAACCAACGATGAACGCACGTTGCTGCTATAAAGCAACGAGGCTGGTTTTTTTTTTTCAAAAGACGATCGCCAGTTATATTTTTAAAGCGGCCATAAAATCAGTGCACGGACGAAAGGACACATCGGACGTGGAACGCGGACGAGGCGGCGCGCGTGCGCGGCCGCTTTCCCGAATTTCCCGCCACTGCGCTGCCGCAGCCCGACGGAAACGTGGCGTGTCCGTCGCGAACGTCGTTCTTTCACATTTGAATTTGAATTATCGAATTATACATTGTCAGTTAATGGTGGATTTATGCACATGGATGATCAGCTGATCATCCATGCTCGCTCATCAGCGGCTGCTCGAACGACGAAGACACATTCGCGAAGATGACCGACGAGAGGGAACTGAGAAAAAATATGACATATATTTTTTTCTTATTTATTTAATTTATTTTTATAGGCACATCGGATGATGCACAGACTGCCTGAAAACCTTATGAATAACAATTCATTACATGTGCGAACCGATGTATATGTAAAAAACTATGTAGCAGAAGGAGAAAAAATTAAACAACGAAACCATTCTTATCTGTTACTTATACGTAAATTGGCTTCATAATATTTCTATTCCATGTATATTAAACCATTAATATATAAGTGCAAATTAAAATATGTATATACACAAGTTAATTAAGAACAAGTGGATTGGATTGAAAAAAACAAAGGCGCGTGTACACATTTGTACATACATCGCCGCCTGCGACACCTGGACTCCTGCATCCGACTGCAATTAAACTGTAAACTATTTTAAATATTTTAAATATTTTTAAACTATTTTAAATCAATAGATGATTAACCCTCTCATTCTGAGAGGAGACCCATGTTCCAGCAGTGGAACGATAGAAGGGCTGATATGGATGAATGGGAGATGATTAAACTGAATGTACCTAAGCAACGTTCTCTAGTTCTCTCTCTCTTCTCTCTAGTGCTGTATATTATGACTCCTATCACACAGACTCCTGATCGACTGCTACATACATGACCACACAGCATAGCAATCTATGTATTGGTACATAAAATTATATTATCATAACTTTGTTGTATTTTATTGTTACTTTTATCGTTAGGTTTTGTTCCGATTTTTCCTCGTGTATTGTATGGTATCTACATTTGTGTGCATATACTATTTCATAATTATATTTATATACGATTTCATTAAAATTACTTGATTGTAATTTTAATGATATTCATTTGCATGTGACAAATCGTCCAAATTTCGTATATCTTTTTTGCTTCCACTCTTCTATACTTATAATTCAGGTTGTCTGTTCAACTTAAGTCGATGTAAACAGGACATTTGTGTCACAATAGTTAAATTTGATGACTTTAATAGTAATAAATTTGATAAATTTAATATCCGTGGACTGGAAAGATTACTTCACATCAGGTGGCATCCACGCGCCCTTATTTTTTGAGCTTACTCAATATAAAACAACGTTTGTAGACAAATATTTATAAAGACTAAAAATACAGCTGATAAGTTGCAAAAATTATTTTACTCGAAGAAAATACTAATATGCAATTATATAAAATTACCATAATTTAGTTAATCATGTACATGTTATAGTGTTTACGTATGTACCTACAAAGTTTTGCTTTGTCCTTGGAATTATCAAATGTAATGATACCTACGACTTTGAAATAACGTTCGACGGTGTTGATTTAA
>DWEI01003287.1:0-13011 GCA_018245875.1 Mysoria ambigua | reverse complement strand
TTAAAATAATAGGTGTGTTTAACTTAAGACACACTAAAGTCAAGTACATTTTCTAACGAAATATATAAGTATATATGTTATATTTATACGTATATAAAGATAAGAAGGCTGACCTTTACACAATATATCCTTAACATCTTTGTTGTGCCTATTTATAAATCGAATTATTAACTTCAAGAAGTATGATGGATTCATTTATAATACATATTAGAAACATTTGGATGTATGTATAATATATGTATATGTGTGTTGGGTACATTACACCCAGTATCTCGCTAACTGGTTGAATTTAAAATTCAATAACAAAAACGATCGTGAGAACGGAGCGGACGGCGCGTTTTTTATAATAAACATTAATGAATTTTGTGGGCAGTACTAAATTGTCGACCATTAAAACATCGTAAACATATCACCGGTACTGGCGATACCATTAAGGTTATAATTAATTGCACAGATTATTAATAATATCTTCGGCGCCACTTGAGGTAATAGACAAACAAGTGTCATTGGAAAAAATGAGATTTAAGTAACGATCTTGCTTTGTTGTGGAATGAAAAACAATACAGAGCAGTAATTTAAAGGTAAACAAGAAACACATATTTAAAACGATGCATAATAGAATAAAAAGGTTGACGACACACACACACATTTTTAATCAATATTATTGAATGTTTTAAACAATATTAATCGCTGCTCAAAATCCCTCATTGAATTTGTAAATAAAGAAAACACTACATTCCTCCAGGACTTTATCACTGCTCTTTCGATCGACAAAGGTCTTATATTGCCGCTTTGTGATAAGGGCTATTACTATTTCAATGTTATCTGTTCGCCGATTTATGTGTAGGTCGGGATCCTGGACCCTGAGATATTTCACTAAGGTATAGTGAAATTCTTAGTCACTGAACGGCAAAGTATTTTATTATTTTACATCTGAATTTTATCATTGAAGGTAGAACGTTTCTAGTAGGTCATGTGCACGGGTAGACACGTGTAATAATTTGCTGATTTAATTCACTATAAATAAGTGTAATTCTTTGCTGACTTCGTTCACTATAACGACGAGTCATTCTATGGTGATTTCACCATTGCTTCTGTACATGGATTGTATTAGATTCGGTTGTGAGATTCATATTACCACAACTGATCAAGTATGGTGACGATTTCCTATACAAATGTTCATAATTCAACAGATTAATTAACTCATGTTTTTTTTCATTTATTCAAGAAATGAGCGAGGACTAAATAATGTTTCTATGAATATATTCATGCATATAGGTATGTATACCTATAAACAGTTATGTATTTATGATATATTAAATATGCTTAAATTCTGTTTTAAAATTGAATTAATTTTAAATGTCCAAGTACATTAATATAAATGTACAAGTCAGGGTCCCGTGTACTTTTTAAAACGGCAGATGTAATAAGATGTAAAATTTCTCTACACCGTATGTTAATACAATTTTTGGGAACTACAAAAGTCCTTTGTATTCATTCGTATGTATGGGATTTAAATAAACGGCACAATTGAACATATTTATTGTAACGTAAGCGTTAGATATTATATTTTTATGTTTTTCATTTGGTTAATTAACACAGGTACCTACATGCACGCAATTATTAATTTTATTGTTGTAGATACTGAAGAAATAAAAGAAAATATCCATTAAGTGTTACATACTTTATTAGATTATTTTATATTAGATGTATCGCGTAGGTATACTGATGTTAATGGCTTATTGTCAAAAGTTGCTAAATGAAATGATCATTGTACTTAACTGCGCTTACAACGAAACTTAAGACGTTACTTAAAACTTCTAAAGCAATAACTCCGGCTCGGAACACAAGACTGCGCTACTTCATGCCCGCTACAGAACGGTCACAAAGGTCACTTGACACAGCAAAAAATCTTTATAAAACATTAAAGCGACCTTTACAAAGGATTCATTGAGATGTTCGAGAGCCCTAAACTACGCTGTCGAACTCAATAGCACTCGGAATTTATAAGTAGGCAACTTCCAGCGACTCGTTCAAATAACAAAATAGATTTATGTTAACCGTTTGTAGCTAGATATAAATTGAATCATATATTTATAGACTAAAAGGTGATCATGCTCGGTTCAGTGAACAAAGTTGCCTTAACCTTAGGTTCTTTTGGAAACCATGAATTTCGCGCTTCGTATCTTGATCGTCTTTTTATTGAGCGTCTCAAATACGCGGTTAAAAAATCTATAGTTAAGTTCCATTGAAAATAAACCATTGCGTTAGATAAAAAAAAAACGTGTTTTATTTCAAAGGCGATTAGATTTCATCTTGTCTCGCCTGATCGTTTATGGCAAAGTGTGGGCAATAGATCAATCTATGTATGTGGAAAATGAATTAATTTAGTCCGTAAAAGGAATAGAATAAAAGGCGTTTTCGCGTATAATATCTGCATTCGCTTAAGGTACATTGAATCAATATGCTTGAGTAATGATTTGTAACACACACACATATATTTCTTATTTATGCGAAACGAATCAAAATATGGATTGTTGAAAGTCATTAGTCTCCAGCTACGACTCGCCAAACCCCATAAAAGGTTTACGTCACCCATAACGTATGCTTAGTCGAAATCACAATTCGATTTTAACGCGTCCCAAATACCTACCAGTTACCATATCCATCAATGTTAAGCAGAGACACGCAGGTTCCATGTCGACGGTGTCCGCGTGTTTCGATTCGTATAATTTGACAAATTGTTTGTCAAAAGCAAGCCTCGCGCAGCAGCGTGCGTCGATGTGAGAACCGGATTCTGACGCACGTTGTACCAGAACCCGCTAGTCGGCCGGACCTGGGCTTATCTTTTACACGGAACTTTTTTTTTTTAACTTTCGCATAATAATTAAAAGTCGTCAAAGGAGATATCGCATCGCGCTGATTGCGAACGCTCGCCGCTCGGCTAAAGGTTTAAAGTACTTAACTGTGGAAAAACTTGGATTACTATGAACGAATTTAAATTTGTTTTAAAACTGAGAACTTTGCGAAACTCAGTCTTCCCTTGGTGAACTTCTAAAGGGGGATTTAATGTCAGTTGGAGTCTGATAGCAAAGGCTTTTCAGTGTAGTTTAGGTAAACAATAAAATTGGAAAAAATGCACGAACATTTGTTGAATGAACTTTTATAATGCTTTAGTAATTTCAAAACTAAATAAAATTCAACAATCAGGACCTGTAAATAATAACACGTTTTATTTTTACATAATCTTATGACAGTCATTTTAACATGTTCAGACATCCGCAGCAGATGCTCATACGTTGTCGATTGAGTTCTCAGGAATGCAAGTACAATTACAAGCGACGAAGTCAATGAAACGGCTCAATTAGGAGCTGTGCATTATGTACTTTGTAAAGTGCAGATAAATGAACTTTGTGTTCAAATGAAGTTCCATTGAAAAAGTTACTCTGCTATTCCACTTATTTGCTTACTTATGAATTGTTGAATATAAGCTTATTGATGTTTGTCGTTATTAAATACTTATGACAATAATATTGATTTATATATAAATAACAAATACGATTTAAAAAATGAATGTTTCATGCGTTTTAAGAAATATATCGTGAATAAAAATAAACAATTAAAAAAATTCTTATTAAAATTATATCGTAGAACTGATATGATTAATAATGTTGAGTAATAATTAATTAGATATTTGTGAATATCGGTTAAGTTAAATTATCATTAAGCCGAGGACAGGGCGCAATGGCGCTCTTTGGGGGAGCCTGTCCAGCAGTTGACTAAGGTGGGCTGAAATTACCATTTACATACATTACACAGTCTGTATCCATTTGACTTTTGTGTATTTGACGCTGACAACGCCACGGGGCGCGGTGGGCGGGCCGCGAAGCGCTAACTCGTTTCGTGCTCGCATATTCGGTAAAGTATCCCCTTTCGTGGGAATCGGCCGTTGACTTGGACGTGTATAATACGTACATATAACCAGAAGAGCTGAAATTTCTTCTTGAAGATACATTCTTGAAAAGATATAAGCTATAAATATCTGGACTAGGCTATTTTATAAGAGTGACTTTTATTTATGAAGTATTCTTATACAGAAAAACAAAAAGTAAAAAAATATTCAGGGATAATATAAAGTTTACACATTGCGTTACATTGATTATGCCATGCAAAATATCGATATGGACTCCGATTACAATCTTGTGCAACGATCCAATCATTGGGCAAGATGCAATGTTGATGAATAAAATTCATTAATTTGAGTCAAATTCTTACATGTTACGGTGTCAATTGGTGTGCATAAGTCTCTCCATGCTCGATCAGCTGCACTCCATTAAAATCACACTTGATTAGATCTCGGCGCGGTCTAATTGAACACTCCATTCGCGGTATGCGCGCCTGGTACTCGGCCCGCCGTCCGAGCAAGAACGCTCTACAAAAATCATTCTTTTTGCCGAGTCCCGTCGTTCGCCCGATTCCTTTTTGAGTTTTTCCTTTTGTCCCTTGTGTTGGAGTTTTCATATCCTTCTGTTTTCCGGTTGGATTTGTTTTAATTTCTATGCAACGACTTTTGTCTCGTTGTGCTTTGTACGTTTCGTGTAAAGGTTACAATATATAAATAATTGCTTGTAGTAACGAGGTACCTATGTATTTCTAAATTTTACTAAGTATATTTCTTAGTTATTAGTTTAATAAAAATATTATAAATATAGTGAATATTGTTATTTGAGCCTTGAAGAGAGTATTGTTGTTAACACCTATAAGATCAAAGAACTTTTTAATAAGTTACAACTTTATAAATTTTATGAACTATTTTAAATTAACTGATTTCACACTTCTATGTTTTCATTTGTAATTATAAAGATAGCTATTATATGTCTTCTAGAAGGGCTATTAGTTTAATTTTTTTGACATTGAGTGCGTTTTATTGGGTAGATGCGAGATGGATAGAATATTTATCGAGGGGTCGAGAGATCACGGCGCCGCCGCCCACTGCCAATTTGCCGTTCGCTTGCGGCGTCTAGGGTTGTCACATTCTTAGAACTTTGTTAATAATAAAATTTCAAATACTTAAAAGATCAAATTTATTATAATTTAAAATTAAATTTTAACAATGTAGCAGTAACTTTAAAGCCAATTAATTATATATGCAATTGTGTGTTAAAAAATTATTTAATGTTCTTTTGAATGCGGTTATAATTAAAATAGAAGAATAGATATGTACCCACAGTAAAAACGATATAAGTACAAATCTCCCTAATGTTCGAAGGTATCTCTTTAATATATGCGCCAACCCTACAAGCACCGCACCGAATGCTCGACTGCAAGACGTGTTCTCAAACTAAACGCTATGCTAATGTAATGGGGCTCCATTTAATCACGGCCCACGGGCAATTTCAAATTTTCAATGAGACGTTTGTAGTGACTTCATTTGATGAGATTATTTTGCGCTTAAATCGAATGAATTAAGAAAGTTTGCCTCGTGCTGTACGAGTATTTCTTAATATCATTGTAATGGAGTCCTTAGTATGATAAAACTATGTAATCGGCAATCATCAAGTTGAACTTGTCTAATTGTTTAATCAGAAAATTGTATAGATACTTAAATCGTAAAGATATACCCACTGTAAAATTGTATTTGGAACTAAAAAAAACATATTTAACAGTTAATGGCTATTAATTCATCAAGAGATGTCAAACATTAAAAGTACGCATTTATCTTCTTTCTGTAAAAAGATGTACGTATTTATCTTTTTATCGTGAAAACATATTATCTCAATCATCCGCATGACAAAGGAATGTCGTGTAAAACATTTTTTACTGCTATTATCTTGAAATACTTAATAACTTGATTAATGCATTGATTACAATAACATTCCTTTATAAAATACATACAATACAACAAATCGTATTTAACCATAGTTATCTATCATTACAAAAATAATTAATAAAGTTAATCATGGTTCATAACGTTTTTGAAGAGTTATTAGTCCCTGTTGGAGTAGCATGAAGTTTCTCTTTTAAAATGATACGTACATATATCTAAATAAATAGGAGAAACTTAATACAGAACAATTTTGTTTCGACCCTTTTTATCGTTCCACTCTTGGAACATGGGTCTCCTCTCAGAACGAGCGGTTCGAGCCGTTAAAGTGTTTGTAATTATGTAATGTGTAACTTAAATCGTTTACACTGTAGTTAGTGTTATATACTGATATGCTCCGTAAAATATGCAAATGGCTTTAGTTTATGACTTTTGATTGTCTCATCGGCCGTGCGATTGCCTCGTCGGCCGTGCGACTGCCTCGTCGGCCATGCGACTGCCTCGTCGGTCGCGCGACTGCCCAGTCGGTTGTGTTGGCGGTCGAGCGCAATTCGATTTTTATGACAATAGACACATCACCTGTTCTACAGTGAACTACAACTTTTGTTTTTTTTTCTATGTATATACCTACAAAAAATTTTGATTGATGATTGATGCTTAATGTTATATTATGAGTTACGGTGAAGGAAAACATTGTGAGGAAACCTGCATATCTTAGAGTTCTAAAAAAAATTGTTCTTTAAGATGTGTGAAGTCTGCCAACCCGCACTTGGCCAGCGTGGCAGACTACGGCCTTAACCCTCTCTTTCTGAGAGGAGACCCATGTTCCAGCAGTGGAACGATAGAAGGTTTTATATCGTTATATTATGAGTAGAATTATTAGGACAATGAGGCGCATACATTTCAAACATGAATAATATTTGACATTACGTATATATAATAAGAAGAAAAAGCGTATGTTTTCGTATTTATGTTGTTTTAATTATCTACAATTCACCACAACTCTCAACACAATAAAATACATTCTTAGTTAAGTATCGACAAGCAGCGTTTACACGTTGTATAAATTAGGAATATAGCGCAACCCCACGTTGAAGACTTTAGATGAGAGATAGAAAACGGTAAACAAGCGTTTGCGAGAGCGATGTTTGTTTACGTAAAATAATTTGTTTGAAACATTGTAACATGTGTTCATTGATGACGGTGGCGCGTGACGTCCGGCCGCAATCACGTTCACGACTCCACTCGAATTCTCATACGACAACAAACAAATAACCTTCCTAATAAATAATTACAGATAAATGACACATGAAAAATTAGCAGTCTCTATTGTCAATTATAAACCGTTTCGATTTATATGCTAAATTATATAAAAAAAAAACCGAGTAACACGAAAGCGTGTAAATGTGTAACTGTTTATAAGTATTCACGCAACGCCTCACACGTTTAACAGTCAATTGAAGTGCGTTTCACAAACGGGCGCGGGCCGTGCGCTCGGCCCGGCGGACCGGTACGCGAGCGCGCCGAGCGCGCGAGCTGGTAGCCACGTCGTAAATCACTGCGCTACGGTAATGCGTAGATAACAACTCTCTCATTTGTTTTCCCATTTCCCCTGAGAAATTTCTCGGCGACATTACCGAACCGCGTGACGTAACGAGCAATTACCACGAAATCTTACAATTTCATAAGCTCTCGCCTATCGCACTTTGTTCTGCACAAAGGACCATATTTTCCCATTATCTTTCGTAAATAAAGCTTTTATGTTTGCTCTACAAAGCGATGAATAGCTTTGTGAATATCTTTTGCAGATCCATAAAAAATTATGACAGCGGGCCGTACAATGTAACTTTATAGGTGTTTGAAATGTTTCTGACGCAAACAAAACGCTTTATTAGATAATGTTAGCTACTTGTGATAATTGCGTTGTGAATCTTGCGGAATGTAATTATTCATGAGCAGTAGTTCACTAATTGTTTCGCTTTAATACACGAAAAGGGCTGGTTGGTGCGGCGTACTGTACTGAGCACGCCATCTTGCTCGATTAAGGCCAATTACAGTGTTGACGCGATCGCAGTGGCGCGCGTGGTTCGCGAACAAGCTGCCATTTGGAGTGGGGCGTCTTTTCCCGCGCCGCGCCATCGCTGTGTTCGCATCGATGTCTTGGAATTGTATACGTTTGAAGAACCGCCCTAACAATGAAACTACACGTACTGTTTGATAATCACATATTTTTTATTTCGTATGTCAATGTTAAAATACGGCCGTCAACTGAGACTGCGTACGAAATACGTACTGCGTATACACATGATGGCAAAGCCGTGGCGATGAAGTGATTTCATTTTTAACTGATTAATCGTTCGACGAGTCGTATGTCGCATGAGAAGGGTAGATTAAGGTCTACCGAGATACCAATTGATAACTGAATGATGTGTAGAGTTTCGTTACGAAGTATCCTTAGTAGTAATAGGATGTATAGGATTTCGAAAATGAACAAACCAATCATATAGTCATATATATTTACAACCACAAATATTTTTAGCGCTGTGAGCTCAAAAATAGAAATGACAGAGATGGCCCCAGGATCAACAATTTGTCCGTTTCAAATTGTACACTAAGCTGTCGGCCTAGGGGTGCCATCTCAACCGTATTGCTAGTTCAACGATTAACCGGCGATTATTTAATGTTAAAAACATGTAGTTTTGTGGAGTCTGATGTGTTTGTGGAGATATGAGCCAGAGGATGCTGGAGCGGGAGGCAGGCATTTAAACCTCTATTGATTTACATTCATACGATACCATTGTCATCTACCGATACTCTTTATTCAGCAGTTGAAGAAATATAATAGACAACTTGTCTAACTGCTACATGTTATATTGTTTGCAATAAAGTATTAATTTTCACCGACGAAGTAAACATAGTCCAATGTCGACGATCACATGCACCGAAAGGTTCCATGTCACATAAGTCAGATATCAGTCGGATTAAGTGTGTCATATATCATCTAAGTTCAATTTAAAATACGATACGTCATCTTATGTCTTGTGAGTTTATTTAAAACATATGATAATGCGAGCCCTGACACGATGTTTCGTGTTCGTATCGCGATGAACACGGTGCGCCGGCCGCGCGGCTAGCGCCTGGCCTTAGATTTCCGATAAAACGCCCTGAACGCCCACTTATCGCATACAATGCGGATATAAATCGACTGAGATTCTCATCATATTTAACCATGCCGACTACAAAACAAGACGACATCTTCGAGACTAGCGCGACATTAATTTTCCACAAAGAAAACATGTTTTTCGAAAGTACAATGAATAATATTTTTTTTGTTTCTGTACGAGTATCTTGCTTCAATATCTCGAGAAAGTTCTTTATTAATAATCATATTGTTCATTCACAACAGTGTCCACATGTTGTAAGTATCTGTATACAAAAGAGTTTTTCTATCACCCGTAACATCACGCCTGTAACCTCTGAAGAGATAGGCGGAGGGGCGCGGTGTACTTCCACAGTTCACTAATTACGTTTACGTCCCACTTTCGAATAGGTGGGTCAATATATTTTTCTTATTTTAATAGTGTGTTACATAGTTCTTCTTTTAGTTTAATAGTGTATAAAAAATAATTTTCTAGTAATACTATCAATAGTACTCGATTGATTGGTTAAAAATCAATCGAAAACAGCGATCGGTGGTACTAGGGTGGCATGAGCGCGCAGAGGCAAAGCCGCACGGAGCCACGAAGGCCGACGACGAAACCAGTTTGGCGGGACGCCGCAAGGTGCCGGCGGCCAGGTTGAGTTCACTACATTACCATCATCGTCCGCCCTTTCAAGTCTGCTTATCGCTGGCTAGGCGATTTAAATGTTCCTATTCAATTATACCTTGAAGTCCCTAGGGCGGTTCTCGGCCCGTTGAAACTTGACGATTCTTGCATAAGGCGTCGATATCATTAGTCGCTGTACACTCGTATTATTTTATTTATGTTACATCGCTCTACTTGTAAACGTTCAACAATAATATGACATTTAACTTAACGTTGCTCTCATAAATAATATTGCTCTCATGCTAAAACACAGCGTGTTTTTTATATAATTACTTTTACTAAACAATAGTGTTTTTTTCGCACGTCATATAATTTACAACATGACCCACTCGAAACATTAAAAAGTTATAAAAAGCATATTTAAAAGTTTGGAAATTATTACTTCGTTAAATGCTATTGATATCGTTATTTCCAAAGAATATATTAATTGACATTTTGTGATGTGTGAATGTTAATGACTATTGACTGCCTCATCAGTCAAGTGAATGCAAGTCAAGTGAAGTACTAAGTATTAAAACTTTTCTATTTTACATTGGCTAGCGGAAATTTCTAGTAGTGACTTGATTGTATAGTAGTGATCTGGATTGGTTCCCTGTATGCAAGGTTACCACCTGGTCCATGGTGAGACGTGGAAGTGTATTACACCCCTCTGTCTGCCACTTCGAGAATTATATGCATGGTGTTATCATACTACATGATATTCCTTTGTTTCCTACCTGAAAAAACCTATTTTGTCTGCAAATATAAGCGATTACAAAACTTAGCTCATTTTGATGTGTACTATATGTTTTTCAGGTTGGAAAAACAATTTAAATTCTATGCTTTGCTATTTTGCTATTGCTTTTATGAATTAACGTTGAATCGGGGAATTTAGTTAAGAGTTTGAAATTATAAAAACTTTATAGTCCTCAAGAACCATGATACATGTGGCATATTATTATATTTGTATACAAACATACTTCAACAGTATTTTACGAATAAATCCATGGCACATACAAGAATAATACTTGGTCGCCAAACATGGTCTGTCAGATGTTCCCGCGTCTCGCTACGCGGGGTGTCAGCGGGAAGTGGGGGTGCGCGGCAGAGGGGTGCACCCCCTCCCCGCCCTGCGGTCTGCGCGCTGCGGCAGTCCAGCGCTACGTTTGTACGTGAACCATTGTACGGAGCGTCAAGAAAAATACAGTCGAATGCGGAATAATTTGTTTATACTTTTACTTAGTATTTATTTTCTCATTTCTTTTTTGTTACTGTTAGTTTCATTAAAACATTTACTTTTCGGTGATAATGCATCGCGGCCGGTTTAATGAATGCTTTACGTTGTCAGACCCTAAAAATGGTACGTGATGTGCTGAATTTTATGAAGAAAGAAGCTCACGAAGGTCTTCGGTGTGACCCGAATGCAGCACAAAAGCGAATTGCGGCGGCCCTAGGTAATTCTCAAAGATCAGGGAGAAGGACTGCCATAGCTTCAAATTTCCAAGGTTCAATTACGCCTCGCGAATTTTGCACTCTAAAAAAGAAAGCATCTGGGAAGAGGGCCACAGGATTCGGTAACTTTGAACGACGTTCTATTAAGAGGTTCATTCACCATTTTCACATTACAGATAATGATTTGTCGTCTACAACTCGATTTTCAAATAAATTGAAAATAATTATCGAGATACAAGGATCTGCAACAAGTCTAAGGTGTATTGTCAAGGCGTGTACAACACCAAACTATATTGTCACGGCTTTGGGAGTCAAATGCAACAGAACAGAAGATAAAAGGATAGTTTTATTTGAACGTACGAACGCGAACATCCGTTTAGCGCGATTTAAATGTCTGCAAAAAATGATAAAATACAGGATAGACAGAAGGCCCATTGTTTTCATAGGCTCTTCATATATAAGTTCTTTATATATGATCTATAATTCCAGTGTTATTACAAAAGACATTTTAAAAAACAGTATACCTAGAGGCCGAAGTGAAGATATTGTTTTTGTACCAGCAGCATCCAAAAAACAATTTTTACTTGGTGCAATTTTATTGCTTAAGGGGGGTATACAGTTGGGCGATTATAACAACAATTTACATTTCGAACTGTACGAGAAATGGATCCACTTTCTTCTGTTACAGAATGTCCAAAAGAAGTGTAATAAGGTTGTAGATAATGATGACTACCAGAACGAATTAGATGATGCAGTGGCGACATCGAATGCGAATAAGTCTGATATGGAATCGTGGCTTTTGGAAAGAATCACATCATGTAATTCTTCAATATTAACACGAGAACTTTACAAATTGGTTTATCTTGTTAAAGAACGATTGATGAAGTACAAAATGCAGAATTTTGCTAAAGAAAGGCATAATACAATACTGCATTTTTCACTTCGCCATCCAGACTTTAACATCATGGAGGTAGCATGGCCGGCTGTTAAAAAAGATTATGTCTCAAAAAATAATGTGACGGATTGTTTCATCGACATTATACAACAAGTAAAAGATATTGCAGATTGCATATCAAAATTCGAATGTAGAGCTATTTGTAATAAAATCAGAAATATTGAAGCTGAATGTGAAAAATGCGAAATAGTATTAGACGCTTTAATTGAGGCATTTAGAATAGCTATTATGGAAAATAAATCGGAAGAGAATATGGAGAAGCACTATTCCGATGCTAATGAAGAACAGGGACTGAATAACAATTCTTTAGATGAAGAAGGTCATTCTACAAACATAGAGATAATTTATATGGAAATTGTTGACGTACAATAAATAAATTTGTTTAGC
Organism: Mysoria ambigua; assembly: GCA_018245875.1. Classification (NCBI taxonomy): domain Eukaryota; kingdom Metazoa; phylum Arthropoda; class Insecta; order Lepidoptera; family Hesperiidae; genus Mysoria; species Mysoria ambigua. Next base: position 587 of record DWEI01003287.1, on the reverse strand, counting down.
AATTAATAACGTCTTTCATTTATGTTTACATTAAAGTATGATAATGCACCAATTAACTTCATAGGAACTTTATTAAATACGTGGGTAATTTAATTTAACATACAAATGTAAACACTCAAATATACATTTTCCACTAACTTGATAATATTCCGATAAATACCTAAATCAAATCGCTTAACATAACGTATAAGAGAGACAAGACTGAGGGATATGACAGACAAGATCTAGCCATTAATTAGGTGCTCAACGGAAGCCCGCGCGATTTTCAATTCGCCCTGCGTTCTTCATAGCGACTATATATGAATTTAGGTCACTAAAACTGTTAAAGCGTGCTTGTGAAACTCCTATATTGAATAAATTAGTAACTCTGCAACAATTTGTTTTATTTGTTTTCCCTATAAATAAAATAATCATTTAAATAAGTAACGCAAGTAAAAAAGGTATTCTGAAAATGGAGACTAAACGGCAAGCAATTAAGTCATATATAGTAAATCCACAATAAACGGTAATCGGATACCAGGCTAGCATGACAATCGAGTAGGTCGAGTACGCGTATAGTGTGGTTTGGTTGGTTTCGATAGTCTACG
>DWEI01003286.1:0-13014 GCA_018245875.1 Mysoria ambigua | reverse complement strand
CTTAATGCTAGTGCTATATGTTGTCAAGATATTATGAACAGTTCAGTATTATACATTTGAGGAAGTAAAAAGATCACATCCTAAATTCAGCAGTTTAAATGTAGTGGCTGAAGCGTTATTGACGATTTTTAAAAACTAAACGTCTGTTTGTCTGCATACAGAGTACCTAGAAGTTATTACGGAAGCTCTTCGCACCCAAGGCGGCGAGGAGTGCGTCGGGAGCATCGCGGAGGCGGTGGAGAGCATGCTGGAGATGCTCGCTCAGCCGTCTGGAGCCACGCAGATTTCTAACATGTTCAAGTAAAGTTACAGATTTGTTCTAACAAACAGATGATACATTGTTATATTCCACGAAGACCTAAATATAAAATGATCAACTTCCACATGATGCATTCCAAGTCCTATATAACGTTCTTCGACTGTTCGATCCGAAATGGTTGTTATCGATTCGATTGTTGTCATCTTTGATACTCAATGTGCGATGTTACTACGAACTTAACCTTTGAATTTGACTACAAGTTAGTCAAATACATATTTGATTAGAAATTCCATTCTATTAAGTATATATTAGAAGTGGAATTATGAAGTGTAGTCGAAGGGACATGAAGAATTAAAAAATGTATTTAAACAACATTCGCAATACGAGTAGGTACATCTACTCATCAATGTTATTTCAAGTGAAGCTTTATGCTTCTCGGTTCAGAATATCGATCTAGTTGTTTTCTTACGGTCACATGCGATCTTCAGCACGTGCACTCAGATCCAAGCGGGTGTGCCGCTGGACGTGGCGACCTTCTTCTGGTACGGCATAACCGAAACATTCGCGTACCTGGTTCAGTACGCGGTGCCCGGGGACGTGGCGGACGCGTGCCACACCGTCACGGACGCTGGTGTCGGTCAGTTCAGTCGAACGTTACTGTCGTGGAGTCGACGTGTACCACCTTGCAGCCCACCTCACCCATGTTTACACACATATGTATATACAACATGTGTATATTCACATACACAAACTAACATAACATTTATTATGATAAATGTAAGTAAGGTTGAAATGCTTTTATTTAATTATATATTAAATGAATATACTGAAACATACGAGTACAATCAATGTGACTTTGATATCATTGCTGTAATCATTAACCCTTTTTAAATTCATTTTAATACAAATGGTAGACACGGGTCTCTGCTCAAAATGGCAAGGATTAATCTCACACAATTTGACAAGTTAGTCAAGTGGACTCGTCAAAATTCAGCTGCCTTAATGAACCTTATGAAATATTTTCTAAGGTTCCCGCTCTCCACAGAATGTTTTCCTCCGTCATCATTATCATCAGCCTGTTGCAGCTCACTGTCGAACTTGGGCCTCCCCTGAAGAGTTTTAGCATGCGGGTTGGGGATAACAGAAAACAGCTTCTTACACCGCCTACCTAGGCTTAGCCCAAAGGAAGCCAGATCATTTGCCTGTACCTAGGTGGCCGCGTCATATCGCGATCTGCTAGCGTCAGGTTTTGTATTCCGGCTAGCAATTGGGGAATGTACTCTTAGTTCGCCCTGACACAGAATTTTTTTTTAAATCGTGGTTAATTGCAGCCGATCCCGTCCAGCGCCTAGCGAACTGGATAACTGCACAAGCCTGGACGCAGCCGTGCATCGAGTCGAGATACACCGAGGTAGTCGCAGCCTATACCAACACCAGCTACGACTCGCTAGGAGCCCACAGTAAGAGCGGGTCGTTACTTAGTATTCACATATATATGTACATCTTTATTTCCCCGGATTATATATATGTACAAAAGGTGGAGCCTCTGCGATGATAATCGAACGACAGATAAACTATATACATATGTTATAAATATGTTCATTAAGTCAAAGAATATAATTATCTGTCTGCGGACTACAAAAATATTTCTACATTCGAATCGAATCCATGATGCCCAGCTTAGCGGTCGGTTGCCAATTACACGACGATGTGCCTCAATGTTACGCGCGGCGCTTCATAACTTGTGAGCGCTGTTCTCGCAAACAGTTACGGAATCGTTGCCGCTGCTCCACTTTGCTTCTACTCTATAATATTCAGTGTTCACAAATGCAAAGAAGACCGAAAATGACTATCGAAAATATGTGACTTTAGATTTAAAACCAAGTTATTTTAATAAATGTCGAAATATTACAAAGTACTAATAATCCTCTAACAAATCAGAAACTGGCCTAAAATTACTGATTCCGCCATATTGTTTCCGTTCCCAAAACTGTGATAGTGTCTGAATATTTACAAGTTAATTTGCGTTTCGGGTTTGCTATCCTGAAGTTGGTCCCCGGAACTTGTCAAAGCTTCCTGACTGAAGTTATTTAGTGCTTTGAATTAATTTCATCTGGATAATGTTCGGGACGGATGTTCCATCTTAATAACGTACCCCATTTACACATGATGTCATTACAAACGCAGCAAGGAATACAGTTTCTCTAGCTGGACCACAACAACGTTAGTACTGCGTCAACGTCAGTCAGCAGATAACTGTCTTGTCGGTCTGCTCGCGCACTAGAATTCTTCCACATCAAGTATAGTAATGCAATACGTTTACTTGTTGTGTGTTAGTGCGTCTGTGGACATACCAAACGTGCGTGGAGTACGGCTGGTACCAGACCACGAGTGGCAAGGCGCACCCCTTCCTGAATGCGGTGCCGCTGGAGTACTTCCACCAGATGTGCAAAGATTTCTTTACGTCCGAGTAAGTAGTCGCCACCATGGGAATGTATCGGCATGTAGTAGTACAAGTAGCGAGACCTATCACCATACTATCTAAATTCTACACGATCTCTGACAAATGACGTCGGTTTTCATTTCAGCTTAAATACTCTTCGTCATTAGAATTCGTTCTTAAATACCAAATATTTATACATATTTCAGCCTAAATCACTCAGGACAATTAATATCTTGGTGCTAAAAAATTATGTGAGTGAATGTTTTACATTAATCATAAGAATGCATTAATCGTTTTAGTTATAATTCATCTAGCGAAATGATTTATTAAAGAACGACATACGATTGTGACATATTCGTTCACGAAAGTTCACCGCCAAGTTAACTGATTAAGTTGGAGCCACAGTTAAACTATATAACTCATTTAAAGAATATCCATTCTGCCTCACATTAAAATTGCACATATAGTTTGAATAAAATAATCTAAATTCGAAATTTAATAAGTTTATCTATAAGACAGTTACGTAATGTGGGCCGAGTGATTATAAATGCGACTGCTGAACGAGAGGTCCGGAGTTCAATCCCTGGGCACTATCGAATTTTCTAACTTGGAATTGACGCGGGTCGTAGTCTGGACGTGGGTTTGACGAGGCTGTCTTTTTCCGAATCTGGATTTTGTTCGGTGTATGGCCAATAAGTTCAGCCTTATTTCATAGTAATAAATGAAGTTGCATAACAAATATTAAATTTACAGTTTTAATGAAGAACTGCTCAGAGCTGGAATAGATCGAACCAACCTGTTCTTCGCTGGCCTCACATTCCTGCCCGATAAGGTGGTGTCCGTTGCTGGTGGCCTGGACCCCTGGTCTCCGATGGGCCCCAACACCACTCACGGTAGACCGGCGGCGCCCGTGTATGTGGTGCCCCAAGTGTCACACTGCAGAGCTATCAGGTGAGACGCGTGCAGAGTGAACATAATGCAGAATAATCCTGCTAGATGTTCCATCACCACGAAGCACGTGGTGTTTCATCTCCTGATAATCGTCGTGCCGCTATAAACATGACTCCAAAGTCTGTCCGTTTACTTTACACTATTTAGGACTGGTTTTGAATGACGAATGCTAGCATTGGACAGTAAAAATCAACAACGTTAGAATTGCTTCGTGGCCAAGGGCGGATCCAGGGGCAGGTGCATGAGGTCAAGACCCCCCTGGGCTGGATTCAGGAGCTAGGTAGACCACTATTTAAAAATGTTTTATATTTTTTTTTGTCCTAATACGGATTTTCCTTAAGTCCTTTCAATATTTCATTAATTTAATATAATGTTAGACTAATATAATAATAACTTAAATTTAACACTTAACGGCAAACATATTATTGGGGAATAGACACATGGCGGGAGCCGTTATTATTTGCGCGTGCTTATGTTTTTTGTATTATTCACTGTTATATGATGGCACTTGAGCGCTCTCTGACAATACTCTCCGACTGCATCGGCCAGTGCCTACCTCGTTTGCCAGAACGCCCATTATTTACATTGATACTCACTACTGTTGTAACACTTCACAACCAAAGCGGTGCCTAAACATGCGAGTAGCTGAGTGGAAGATATAATGAAAAATATGCATACATATATACAATGGGAGTAACGGTGGATGCAGGTGCCGGGGGAGATTATGACTTGCCGTGTTAATAAGTCTCATTAATGTAGAAAAACACTCGATGCCTCGAGGATAGGTATGTTTGACACCCTATCTCGAATGCCTACCCTGGACCTCGCGAAGCGGCATAGTTGATACTGCACAGTCTGAACTTTCCGCGCTCCACAGACCCACCGGAGACAGCGAGACCGAAGAGCTGGAAGCCACGAAGCGAGCCGTCCTGCGCCACATGCTCAGCTTCCTGGACAAGCCGCCGGCGCCGCCCAGCGCGCGCGCGCCGGCGGCCGCGCCGCTCGCTGCGTTGATCCTCGCCGCGTTCGTTGCCGCGTTTGGGACGAATAATTGAACAGAGCTCGTTCATTTATTATAGTCATATCCGACACACGACAAACAACTTTTATCAGCTTTATAGCTCCGCTCTGTCCACTACAGGAATTATACATTTTTGTGCCCATGAACAATCAAAACTGCGCCAGAGCAGGAAATCTGACTTTTAATCTGTGATTCAATAGACCGCTTATCGTCAAGACGAGACTTTGGAACACATGTTATGGTATGTTCATCCTGCACAACCCATATTTTATGTATGTTTTACAACCCATGGATCCGTGGAACGAATCTTATCTGTAAATATAAACAGGGTGAGACTTATATTTTTAACTTTTTATATTTGTTTTCAATAAAAAAGGTATATTGTTTCAAATATGTTTTCTTTCAACGAAGTCCGATAATTTCTGAATTTTTTATTCAGCAAGAATAATAGACTGATCCGCGCACTTAGAACCAACGAAATTTATTTAATGTATCATCATAACGATCGCTAGTTCGTCTGCGATCAGATCATTGGCACGTAACAGCTTAGCTACTACAAGTAGTCTGTCTCAGCTGAAGGTTTCTGATGCCGCGCCTCGGCCGCCGCGCGAGCAGAAGCAGAACTTGTCCAAGTGCGGGCGAGTTCCGCTCAGGCACAGCGCCTCGTCGCCGTAGCTGCAAGTGGAGCGCGTCGTGCCCAAGTGTCAGACACCGACAGCGAGGGCAACGGTCAAATACAATAAAGTGTCAGTTTCTACAACACGGTGTGTACTTTAAATGTTGTTGTATGAAACAACTTATAATGTTAAGCTACACAAAATATAGGTTCATTCTGATGTGTGACGGTTACTGGGCTCTAATCGTAACGTTTGAGAATACTTGACAGGGAAAACAAGAATGAGTGTGTGTAATAAAATAACATATATAATTACGCAGTGATTCTCAACACGTCTGCTTCGGATATAGTGAACCGATCCTCCCGCACGTGGTACTTCATGGAGCCCTCGAACACCGCCCGCCCAGGAGCCATCGCCACCTGCGGCGTGAAGGCGTTACTGGCGGCATCAGCTAGTCTGACCGGCCACGCGATGGTCCGCTAGCGGACCCCTCGCCCCTCCCACATCGTCCCATGTTCGCTCGGCCCGGACGCTGGCTAGCGCGAGCGTTTGTTCTGTGTCCGCTTCTATTAATATTGTCAGTTCACTTTTCTCCGTGGCACCCCGGGTAGGCGCCATTTATTGATGCTTGTCTACGTAGTGTCAAGTAGACATACTTAACGCTTACTTACAATAAGCATACCGAGTATTGCTGTATTGATAAAAGTAAAAATTAAGCCATATGACTAACCTTGACCTGATAATATTCGGTGTATGGCTTTACCATGTAGTCAGTGGTGACGAAGTCAGCAAACCACCCTTCGCCGTCTCTCCCTCTCCGGAATCTGAGCACATCCTCGTTAGTGCCCTGACGGTTCACCCAGTCTATCGATGTCAGTGTTCTTTCGGCGCAAAGGGAACTGGGAAAATGATTTCGTCTTAGACCCTAGATAACATTTTTTTATGGACTCAAGGTGTGCAGGTTTCCTCACGATGTTTTCCTTCACCGTAATAGCAAGTGATATTTAAACTTTAAACGCATATTTTTAGGAGTTGCGCGCCTGGGATTTGAACCCGGTCTCCCAGAGTGATTTCCCAGAGATTCTGAAATTGACATAAAACGAACATTCCCACACATTAATATTGTAATATTGCCCTGAATCCTTGTCAAAGCTGTAAAGGTGACAATAACAGTATAGACCAGCTTATGGACTGGTGCCAAGGTATCCGACATCGATTTCCGATCGGAATAAATTGTTGGCAGCGAAGTGTTTGTGCGGAGTTGTGTTGTATGCAGTATGTATCCCGTGCCCGTGGCGGTAAGCGAGACACTGATATATGCTTATTGTTAAAATAAGAGCGTAAAGCACAATACGTTTTCCTTTTGTGACCTACAGACATCACATCACATCATATGGAAACGAGGTTAAGGTAATTGCCATATATCGGGCACAAATCCTAAACACACAACACAACTCAGCAAACCCTAGTAACGTTAGACCAGAGGCCGAATGTCCAACATCTCGTCGGCTATCGCGATTGCAACCACCAGACCAATAACGAAGTCAATCTTATATCTATTATAAAAATGGCTATTACTGTTTAAATGCAAGTTTTCACTACTTCGTATGAAATAAATTCAATTTCGTGTTATGCTGTACTAATATAATATATTTGAGCTATTTAAAAGTTAGTCTCAGAGCAAATAGGCATCCCTCGGTGACGATGAGGCTTCAAAATTGCAGGACAAAAATGTTCTCGATATTCAATTTTCTCTCCACTTACCACATCTTATGTGATAAAAATGTCTTAAGCAATAAGCTGAATTAATTTTATTACAATGTTCAATATTTTGATCTATCCATTTTATGGTAACCAAGAGTAATCAAGATCCAAAGAGCCAAGTAGTAAAAGATGTATAAATATGTATAGCGTCATTTATTGTCAACTTTTGCTTTATTTTATCGACGAGTTCAAGTTTTGCTTTGTCGATACACTGGAGACTTAGCTCCCTTTCAGTACAACAAGTGCTCTTGTGGAACTGACTAATGAGCTAAAGAATATAAGTTTTCAAATAAAGCAGAGTTGTTCAGAGTTTGTTTGTCGGGCGATGTTTGAGTACTTCTAAGGAGCCGTTAACGTGTTTAGTCAGCGCTTTTAATATTTTAATTTAGCTCAAAACTTGCTGCTAAGTGATTGCGAGTCTTGTTTAGATAAATAAGATTAATGACATATTAGTACTACCTATCTGCTCAGCGGCGGTTTTTTGATATCATTTGAGAAATGGGGCTGTAACCGGCGAATAAACAGTTTGTGATCGATCGACAACAAAGCAGTCGCTTCTTAGACACTTGATAATGACTGTCGAAGTGGCGTGAGGTTGCTAGTGGTTTTGGGAACATCCGCACGCCTTTGCACCTATTTTTTGGCAAACTTCCTTATGTTTACCTTCAATTACAGGTACATATATGTACATATGAGTCATGAAAATGGCTTGCATGATTCACATTACAATTCGTATCCGAGCATGTGATCAACATCTGCGCAACAGAACTACTGCTTACCGTACTTCTAGAGTAACATTATTGATAAAGTCGGCCAGGTGCAGCGCCGCCCTGGCGTACAACGGATCAGCTTCGGAGACGTTGCTCCACTTGGTACACGCGCACCAGTGGGGAAGGATAGCAGCTTGGCCGCACGAGCGCGACTTGGGGATCTGGACGAAGGCAATTGATGGGAATATTTTTTAAGCCGTAGATATTATATGAAAATAATTGAAGATAAAAGTGTTCAAATACAATTATCTTGAACCTATTTATATCTGCAGAACAGGAGACCTTTTTGTAAGAATCCGTTGGGCAGACATGTGCTAAGACATGAATTACGTGTGATTATCTATGTACAGATCCTTGAGGCAGCAGTCACCTTGCGACGAGCGGCAGCGTGCCCGGTTGTTGTAAAATATTAAGTATTTAACTGTGCATTATCACTTACACTATTGAGTAGACTCAGGCCCCTCGGAATGTCCGACCCTGAAACTGTAAAACCGTTGGCTAAGTGTTTCAATCCCATGACATCTAGAGCCGTCGTGTGAATGTCGAAGGGTGTTGTTAAAACATCAACATTGGCCCTCAACGCCGTTAACGCATCCGGTCTGTCTCGGAGCAGTGTCTCTGGCAAGACAATAGCCAATAACGGTAAACGTTCTTCGATTTTGCCTTGGTAAGTTTCACGAAAAGGGGAGAATCTGTAATTTAAAAACATCTGTAAACAATCTCCTCTCTTGAATATACATAAGCACTCCTTGTTATAACAGTGAAAGAGATATAAGAGAAATGATGTAGAGCTCATGTAGGAAGACTTGCGGAATATAGACTGTGAATCAATAACTGGGTTTAGGAACTCTTTTTGTCCTTCAACTGATAACATGGAAATTTGCTCCAACAATATGTATATTTGAAGTTAGTAGCCCTTAAAGATTTTAAGCCTTTAAAGAACCTTTGTTTTGTTGTCTGTGTTTTACAAAAGAAGCGTTCCTAGATTTGAGTCCAAAAAGCGCCTGAAATATGAGGTTAAATACTATACTGTTAGGCTCTTTGCAGCTTATTAATGCTGAGAAACTATTATACAAGGATTGTACACAATTACTCTTTTATAGGTGTGAGAACATATTTATTTACGCTGAATAGCTCTTCATTTGGAAAATAAATACCTGGACCCGTGGTCGCCCATGACGATGAGCATGGTGTCCTTCAGTTTGCCCGATTGCTTAAGGTCGTGCAGATATGTCGCAAAGTACTCGTCGGCAGCCCCGATGACATTAAAATCATCGTGGCTGATGTCCGCTATGAAGTTAAAACAAAACTTGTTTCCGTCCAACTCCAAGAACTGCGAACATGTTTACACGGCTTTACACTGAACATGTCACAAAGCCAGCACGAGCACAGCAAGATACAGGGGCGCACCTAATGGCATTATCTCCCAGTCAATGATCAATATCTACATGGAATTATATAGGTAGCCATTTTTATACGGTTAGAAAAACACACATTATAGGTTATCGTTGCTGATCAGTTCAGACGTCGTACAAAACGAGTGCATTGGCCAGAGGATTCCAACAAGCATCAAAACACGTCAAACAAAATAATGTTTTAAAGAGTTTAAGAAAATATACAAAGGAATATTAGAGCAACAGAAACTTTCACTGAGTTACAAAAAAATTGTTATCGAAGTCCGTTGGTACTTACAAGGTCTATGTTAAATACTTATTATTATTTGTAAAGGTGTGTTCACCTGTCTTGTAAGATTTAGCATCATGGCATACTGTGGAGTCGCACCGGCGCAGTACCTAGCCTTAATACCACTCCACCACTTGGCACCAGACGAGGATTCCTCTAAAAAGAATGCTCGAAGGTAGTGGTCTGCGGGTGCACTGCCAAATCCGTTGTAGCGAAGCTGAAAGGAGCCTATCCAGGGCATGTCCTCCAAGTAGGCGGTACGATAGCTGAAAGAAGTTTAAAACTAAATAAATGGGTTCTATTTAAGTTTGTGATAAGACCGTAGTTAGTATTCAATCATGTCATGCTTGGTGATGTGATGTGTCTCTAATAATGCACTTGATTTTTTTTAAAACAAGTCGAAACCTGTAAATTTATTTAAAAATCGGTTTAGAAATCGTGAGAAGTTTATTAGAAGTTCCATGACTAGTTCTTAATAATAATATCATAATACTATGCGATAGTTCCACACACCACAAGCTGCTTCTTGTACGAATATTTTGTTGTCTAAATTTTTTATATACAAATATAAATTAGAAAAACAAAACATATAATATTTTTGGACAACTTTACACAACGCCATCTGATCTAGATAAAGCTTGTGTTATGGTAAGAAAACGGATATATTATCATCGACACAAATAACTAAATACACGTTTAAACATAACTACACGGCTGTAATCCCCGAATAGGTAGACAGATAAATTCAGAACACTCCCATATTTCACCGTTCACGTTTACGTCGCACTATGGAATAGGTGATGAGCCTATTGGCAAGTACATGGTTATTGGCAAATGCTTTTATGAATTTACACCCAGCCAAAACAAATATTTATCACAAACTGGGGACCGACTGAACAACAGTCGCCGGCTCAGCTGTCAGCGTCACTCACTACTTCATCATTAGATCAGATCAAGCTTTCTTGCATATCGTCCCGGTTAGATTTCTCTGACCCCTTCAGTAGATTAACTCAGCACACGCCCACCCACGACCGACAGTTATGTTATACGTCGCTGCATGAAACAGGCGGTGAACCTGTTGCCATGCACCCAGGACAAATAAACACTCCATGATACTACTATGAAATTCAGTTTTAAACCGTAATAATAATAATAATTTGCACAACCCCGATATCCCCGGCAAATAGTTTCTTACCTTTATTTGCCCTGTTTTTCTTGCTTGTAAGTATTATGGAGTACCAACTCCAACTTACCTTGATTATTGCTAGGATTGTATATTGTGCACCAAGTCTCAGTTAACGTAAAATACGATAAAAGATAAAAGAATGTACCCTGATGTGTAACCCTGCGCCACGTGTCCACGACATCTACTCCATCAGTCTCCATTCCACTTTATGGCTACTTATGATACATAACAAATTTCCAAATAAACATTTTCTTACCCATTTTCTTTCGCTGTATGGAATATAAAAAGCTTCGGGTCAAGAAACTCTTTAGAAAATTTCTTCCTGGCGTCTGGGTGTTCTAATTCTGATTTTCCTGACAAAAGTGGAAAAAGTGTCGCTGGGGTGCCATCTCCGAGGATGTGAAATCTGTAAAGGTTATTCCATGATTATTATATAATAACGCTAGGTTCGTTTCGAGACAAGGTTTCGAGCCGAAGGTCAAATGTCCTTACAACCCCGACGTACTTATTCTATACTCTTTACTCTCTTCATACACGTGCGCCAATAATTAATAGTTTGTGGGCTGGTCACACCTGGAGGCCAACTTCCAAATGATATCAAGTTGCCTTGATCAAATTCTGAACAAGGCTGCAAAATATACTCAATGTAATATATACGTAAGAAGTGATTTGGAATTGGAGGTCTGTAGATTGAAATAAATGGGTACTATCTGTGTCGGTAGCTCACAATTTTTGTATACAAGTTTGAAAAATAACATCAACTACTCAGGCTGATGGTCTCAATCAACTTTACCGTCCGGGGCCAAACTGTTCTACAAACCAACTATGGAGAAATCTTCCTGATTTTCCCATTTGTAGAAAGTTCCCTGACGAGTATACGCATGTATTCCAGATGATGGACTTTAATCATTAATAAAGTCTTAACATAGTACAAGGTGTTTTAAATTGAGCAATACCATGTTTGTCACGGGAACGTAATTTGATTGCCTCGTCGGTCATGTTGGTTGCACGCGCGACGGCTGATCGGGAGGATCGGGTCCAAATCGCGGGTCGAGCATCATCAGAGTTATCTAATTTAGTTTTTCTATTAGTGGCTTAGAGTCTGGAAATGTGCTCTGGGAATGGTATCTGGGAATAGGCGCAATAGCTATCCTATGTATAGTGGGAAATGCACTACATTCCTCCACCAACCTCTTCGGGGGTTATAGACGTGTAGTTACGTTTCTTTGTGAACTACATACCCTTTAAGAACAGTAGCCTGTAACTCGTCAGTCAGAACCTTCAAACTTCTGGGCATCTTCCGGATGAAGCCATTGCGAGATGTGGAATCGAATCCAAGGATCGCGACGTTATAAGAATTGGGTCTTCCAGAAGCAGCTTTTATGTCAATGGGACGGAGACCGGCCTTGTACCCGTACCATTTCGAAGAAAGAAGACCAAAACTGAAATGAGCCGCGGGATACAAATTTCAAACTAATTATATCCATTTGCTGGTTTCGTTTCTACGAGTATAACTTCCTGCATATATTACGAGCGGTCAATACAAACAGGACTGGTCTAGCTTTACATGACACATGTTTCGTACTTAAGGTAACACTGTGCTGTTGTGGGCACCAGGCCAAAAAGGCTGTGGGCACCAACGTGTGTCATGATTAACATTTAATATCTGCACACTAAGGAGAACACGATAGAATATTCTACAGGTTTTTGCAAAATTGCAAGAGAAACCTCGTAGTCAGCAACGGGGAATATAAATGGGTCGGTCTCGAGCACATTAAGTACTGAATTTATCATTCTCAAAGGAATTAGATGAAGAATCTGGTACCCTAATTACTGTGTAACTGTAATCATTTATCACTGCGTTAATGGGGTGCATTGGGAACCATACGTTTCTTTCGACAGTATCTTTACGAATTGTCTTGTAACGGCGCTACATATAACATTTATTTCTCGGATTTCCCAAAATGCTACTTAGGTAGTACAAATTATCTGACTGAGTACTGATTTATTTACGTCAAAGAAAACGACTAAATTCTCACGCGAACCATGTTTTAAGTTACATGACATATTAAAAATTACCTTTATTTACATATCTGAGTGTATAAAATTGAGACTAATAGATATCCAAATTCAATTCCTCATAATTTTAAAGTATTCTAAGCAAAGCAATATTTTTTATAGGTGAGCACTGCCATCTCTCTGTACATAAGCGTATTATTTATGTGTCACAATTTCTATTTATTTGAAACCGAAATTATGAAAAAGAACAACTTTATAACTACACCTACTTTATCTTGTTTATATTAGTAATAAAGCAAAT
>DWEI01003285.1:0-13015 GCA_018245875.1 Mysoria ambigua | reverse complement strand
AAAAATTTTCTAATTTATATTTTCTAGTAGTGGTTCGGAGTCTGGATATGTGCCCGATGCATGGCAATAGGCTCACCCCTATTCTATAGTGGGAGGTAAGCATAACGGTGATACGTCGGTGTGATCTGCGTTATAAAGTTAAATTACGGCATCCAATGAAGATCACACACATACTATATTTATATCAATCTATTAAAATATAATCGAGTATTTAATTGCTGTTCGAAGTCGTCAATTCCTGTCAGAGGCGACTGCTCTCAATTACATGCAGACATTTTTAATATTTGTATAATAAATAAATTTTTATTGCATCCTGTCGATGTCGTCATTTGAACATAAATTATTAATGTGAAACAAATGACCCATATCCCAATTCAAACGTACGCTCGTCAAGGTCACGTGATATTTGAGTCGTTAATTAATTAAAAACGAAATAAATTAAACGTCGCGTGTTATTATGACACGTTAATAAATTAAAACAGTGGAAAAGTACCGGGGTTATGTCACGAGATATTTTTATTATCCAACAAAGACATAAGATATATGTCACTATGTACGTAAAGCATAACGCAATATGACACCTGTAATCCGCGAAGGGTAGGCAGAGGAGTGTAGTACACTCCCACGTTTCATTGGTTACATTAACGTTCCACTATTGAATACCACTAAAAAATAAAATAAAATAGAAACACCAAATATAAACTACAAGCGCAATGTTACGTTTAATCTTCGTTTCATTTAAAATGATAGTACATATAATATAACTAATTAACTTAATTAGTACCTCTACAATAATTTATTATACATATGTATGTCGAATAAGTGATTCAGAATTAGAAATACAATATTTCGTAATAATTATCTGTTGAGCGTTTTATAACAAGTCAACATAATATCATGTCAGGCTTATATTTCTCCGAATGGGTAGGCCGACGAGCGCGATGCACTTCCAAACATGCGTAGATCCTAAAATTATCACGCTCCCGTACTAACGTGGGGTTTTAACGTGCTGTTATTCAAGACAAGAGTGAATGGCTGGCCACTTTCTATACAAGCGCGCTACATCTTAGGCTGCATCTCACTTTCCATCAGATTAGATTGCAGTCTAACGGGGCTCTATTGCTAAATTGAAAAATTGGCGAAAAGTGACGCTGGTCAAAGTACAATATTATCATATTACTTTACATCTTCAGCGTAGATCGATTGGCATATACACTTTTCTATCAGGATCTCGACTCTGTTTCACATAGACTTTAGACCAACTATTAGGTAAATAAATCAGTTCGGGTTCCCTGTGTACTAATCTGATATGTTAAATATATAGATAACAATGTATCGCCACCGCCACCGGCCTATCTTTGACTGGTTCATAGGTGCAGTGGTTAGTAAACTCGACTGGGGGTCGCGGGACTGGGACCGGGGCCGTGGATTCGATTCCCACCCAGAATAAATACTTGTGTGATGTGCAGAAGTATTTAGTCTATCTGGCTATTAAAATATCAATATACTTATGTTTACATGTAAGTTATCAGCCGTGTGGTTAACATAACACAAGTTATTTGGTTATGCTTAGATATCAGGTGGCCGTGTTCGGAGATGTTCCAAGATACTATAAAGAGATACATTATTCTTATTTTCTAATTTAGATTTTCTACATAGTTGTAAATCGGAGTGTGGAAATGTGCCCGATGTATGACAATAGGCTCACAAACGTAATTAGTGAGACTTGAGTATGCACTCGTCGGAATTACAGGCGTGATGTTACGTTCAATTTATCCTTACCGACTTTCTCCTACATTCATCACTTTCGTAATCATACTTGGGACTCCTCCATCAATCATATCACGTATTGTATAGTGCGACATCAGTGTAAAAACTAGTCTGGTTTAATATCTAGCGTGGGATAAAATAACGCGCACAGTTCGAAGGATGTCCAAAATCGACTACAGTGGCACAAGGCGTTCTGAATTAGACCTTATATGTCTTAACATATGAGAACTGATTTTGAATATGACATTAACTAATACAATTTAAAAATTGTCCATGTCTGTAGCGTCCGTAATATTTTTAATAGTTTTTTAAGCATATTTATTACATAAATTATTTAGTGGTAATAAAAATAGCATAATATATTTTTTTTTTCCTAATGCAGAGATACTGCAATTTGCTTCATTAATATATGTATATTGGTATTCCGAGACCTTTATATTCGGATAATCAATAATAAACGATTTATGCCGTTTCAGATGATTGATTACATGTTAGTAGCCTCTTCCTTCTTGCCTTGTGAGCATTAGCTTGGCAATTATATAAAAGAAATGTTGAAATATGGCTACCATTTAAAATATGTACTATATGATTACATTATATTTGGGCTATCGAATTTAGTACTCTAAAAGTGACATTAAACGATTCTACTGACTTATGTATTATCAGGACTATTTCCTTGAAGAGATAGGCAGATGGTAAAGATATCCACCAGTTATGTCATTGGAACCTCATTCGCGGTTTTGCGTTAACTAATATCGTCTATATTATAGTCTAATAAGGGTGTTCAAGACTAAACTTAATACTTAATTTGACACGTACTCTGAAACTTTTTCATGTTTAATACGTCATTCGAATAACACTTAGTACCTAATAATAATACAGGCAATACTCTCTGCCTACTCCGTCAGGGACCTAGTGTGAATATATGTATGTATGTAGTTAATACTTAAAGGTATTATGATAGATTAAGAAATCAATGGAGATGTACTCTGTGCGGCGATGTGTGGTCACTATGCTGGACGTGGGACGTTTGCAACATCGGACATAGCCATTGCACTACCGGCTTTTAACATTAGTTATTTATGCGTCAACACGCCAATGCGTATAATGTGCAATCGCTTACAAACTTTCAGGCGGTTATTTCATATGTCATTTATTTTATTATTTGCTGTGCCCGCGGCTTATCCGCGTGGATCTGAACAAATGCCAAAATTAAAGTAGAGTAATTAACTTTTAATACATCAGCTTTGTTCTAGACATTAGCCGGACAAAGAGACTGACAGACAGACAAAAATAGTAAAAAAATGTTATTTTTCTTTATGTATCGTGTATACATATATAGGTATGCATTTGGTAATCATCAACCTATTCCCGTCCTCTACTGACTTCTTCAGTGGCATTGAGCTCGATCTTTAGCTCTTCGTATCTAGCGCAGCTAACGACCAAAGCGGTATAATACATTCGTATATAATTAATTCCGTTAAAAATTTGTGAAAAATCATTATGCAACTGACCTTCACAACCCATCTACGTCTAGGAAACACAATGCGACACGCCACCTTATTTAAGACGATCGTCGAATCTAATCTAACTGTTGTTTTATTCAAATAGTCTGCGCCGTATTCTGCCCACGCTGAAATCGGCGCATTTAATTCATTAGGGTGCGGCGTTTAGTCATTGTTATTATGCGAATAGAACACATAATAGCTTGTATCGTTCATCGCGGTGGCCGTACGCCAAGTGTACCTACCCAATAAATGATCGTTTGATTTATGAACATTATTTTTACATAATGGCCGCCTGTGCGCATTGAACTCGCGTCTCGCCTATTAATTGGTTGACGCGTTTTGTGTTTTCTTGTGGAGTTGCAACAAAATGCTATGAGATGACTGTTGCGTAATACTATGGTAGTAGTAGCGATGTAATGATGCTTCGTGTATTTTATTTTAATATTCATAGTTATCGGTCGGCATCGTTCTAATATGTAGTTAGTGCGGGTTTTCTCACAGGATGAGAAGGGTTTTTTAACCCTATTCTGACATTTGCCAAGTGTAGGTTGTTGGAGTTTTTACTTTCATTTAAGTTAATTGATATTTAATACCGGGCCTCGTTGATCCGTTGTTTGGATGCGCGGCTGCTGATCGAAAGAACCTGGGGATGAAATCCGTGCTGGGTTCGATCTAGATCTTCGGGTCGGGTACTACCCGACCCGAAGATCTAGATTGAAGATCTAGATTGATGATAGATTGAATTAGATTGAAGTTTTCTAGCTTAGAATATGTGCTTAAAATTTCTAGTACGATTTGTACTTAACAGGCTTATCCCCTATTCCATAGTGAGATATTAACGTAACTGTTGATACGTGGGAGTGTACTGCGCAAATCTGCCTAACACTTTGGGGATTATAGGCTTAATGTAACGTTAAAAGTTTACACTGGTTGAAGTGATATAAAGTTATTTCTTATTATTGACGGTGTATCATGATCTCCTAAGTGGAGAAACAACTTCTATGTTTGAATTTTGCAAATCAAATTTCATCAATTACGTAAAGTATTATTTTCCAAGTACACTTTGATCACACTTGTATAATACCATTTATACTTGAAGCATCAAAGTGATTGATAAAATTACTAAATTACGTTCTGTATGTATGTAGTTATCATAATTGGCCCTCAATTATTTCCGTAAATAAATGGCTTATTTGCTCTCCATACGTTAAGGCAACATAAATTATTTTTGTAATGATTTTATATTAACTGTCGGAACCTTGATCACCTCTCAAGTCCTATTTTATTGAGTGGTTTGATAACAATCATTAAAATGAACAAAAGAAAACATAAATTTATTCGAACAATTCCAATTAGAATATACAAGCTTTAACATACCATTTTTTGGAACATATTTAGGCGTCTTTACTTAACCAGTGATCACTAAAAGTCAAAATTCAACTGTAATTTAATAATTTTTAACTTTGTATTTTTTTTAATAGATTTTTATGTCGAAGAGCGTTCCTTTATCTCTACTTTGTGTTTCTATTTGACCATAGAGTGTTTGACATTGACAGTTTGTCATTGACAATACCTAGTTAGGAATTATTTTCCACATTCAGCCTAAGATTAAGTTTTAATATAGAAATAAACGTCTCGATATATCAAAGTAACGGCTAAGAGGAATATGCCATCCGTATGAGCTTGCTCTTTCGTATTTTCTTTACATTCATTATTAATAAAGTAGTCTCCCAATCAACTTTACGTGTTATTTTATTAATCATAAAATCCTCGATCAAATCCCGATAGTAGATTTGGTTTCTATTTCTACGATTTCATGCTCTCGAAACTTAAAGTACCTATTTGTATTAAACATTTCTCTAAACAAACATTAATTATATCATATCTCATAATCTATAACGCGGGCAATATTTTTTTAAAATGGCTTAAACGATTTCTTTAGACTTATCTGTTAATTATTATTATTTTCCGTTAAATATGACAAGAAAGCCTTATTCGGACAGCCTTAACTAAAACATGACATCATTTGAAGAGAAGGTATGTTAGTTATTAATGGACCACTTCACAAGCGTGGAAATCACCAGTTATTGACAGACGCAGTAATTTATTGCGACAATGCGTAAGTCAGTGATGATTCACGGCTGAACGAACATTTTTAACGTAATGCGCTATAAGTATGCTGGACGCTGAGACTGGCTGGAGACATTACAGGTGGGTTGTTGTAACAAAGAATATATAGTAGTCATACTTCAGTTATTAGCTAGTAATTACTCATTATCATTTTTATGAGCAAGTGTATGTACTCTGTGTCACATAGACTTATGCACGTATAAAATGCATTTGCACTAATTACTGCTGGGAGGAGATCATAATGCCCAGTTCAAAGTAGTGTAACATAGAAAATGTTTACATTTTTTATTTATATTTTAGTACTGCAAGTACCACTATAACATAAAGTTTTGTGGATATGACCTTGACACTAATGAGGAACAGAGATATTTCCTTTTCTATAACCTTATGAGGACGGCCCTTTGTCTGTGTCGGCTACAGGGCTGTGACAGAATAAAGATAGAAATTATAACAATTTCCTGCTGTAACTTCTGGTTTAACTTTAAATATTATAAATGTATATTTAAAATAATACTACAAAAGTACATTCTACAAATTGTAAATTCGATTTGTTTATGGTAAAAGGAAATGTTCCTGCTGCAACTTCTGTGTTAAATATGATCGTTACTAATATTTTTTATATGTTAATCATCATTACTATAGGAGAACATTCTAGATTTCAAATTGGATTCGATCATCAAGAGGAAATTTTCTACAGTAAGTTAATTATAGTATAATGTTGACAAAGAGGTTTGTGAGATTAATATTTTTTGCGGGCGAATGAAAAATATAGTACCGAATTGTTTTTGTTTAATAAGTGCATATTCACATATCTGTGACATGAGCAACAAAAACTTTATTGACTGACGATAAAAAATAAAAAAAACTATCCAATGTGGATTACTTCCGTAGACAATGAATGTGTGTTTTGACTTCCAACGAGACTTTTTATAGACGTGCGTTCTTGTTACTTACCTACTTTGGAACTCGTTGGTGAGTTTGCTCGTTGTTTTGTTAGTTTTAGCGCAACATTAGTATTGCGATTCAATAAATAGATTACTTAGCATGATTCCATTGTGTGAGTATTCTAATTTTAATTTTAAAATTAGAATTGTTAAATTTTATGTTTACCTTTTGAGGTTCTGGTTTTGAGCGGCGAATGTACGTATCGTATTAGAAATAAAAATTCTTTTAATCGAGAATATTCAAAGGTTTTTCTAACCTCGAAGTGACATATATTAACACGAAAATTATCAAAAAAACAATTATCTTGTAATTATTGAATATGACGGCAACGGATTTCGAATTCTATCTAATATTACTGAGTAAAAACCTGCTTTCGTTTCAAAGTCACATTCAGAAGAATTATAAAGCTGTACTTGATTTACACACACAACTACAAAAAGTACAGAGCACACGAGTAAAAAGTAGTTCGGATAGTGTTATAGGTGTGTTGCGTTAAAACTTTTTTATTTCATTTTGAATTCCTCTGTCCATCAATATGCAATATTTTTGAGTTCTCAAAAATGTCTTTTAATAAATTATAAAAAAAATTGATAGATCGTCGTAAGAGAATCATTACTTTGTTTAATGTAATAAGTAAATAATGGAAATGCTAAATTTTAAATTATGAGGAATTATGAGAAAGTAGTTAAAATAAAGTTATTAGTTTTCTAATATTTTTAAGATTATTCGTATAAAAATTATCTAAAAATGCTTCATATTCTACTTTACGTAGCAGGGTGAGAAAACAAAGAGCTCGAAAAAATATGATAATAAAATGTTTATTAAATATGAAAAAAATTAAGGCTCTTACAATCAAAGTAAAATAAACAAAAAACTCGATATATCTTTAAGAAAGTTTTGAAAAGAAAAACTCACTCGTAAATATCGTTCAAACATGTGTGTAAGGTTATTTTCAATTGTATGCAACGAACGTTAACAGAGTCTGGCGATATATATAGTGCGTACCGTATAGACGATGATCTAAAAGATAGTGGTCCGGCCCGTCGGATTCAGCGGCGTCGCTCAAGGAGGACCGGATCATTGTGGAGCCGGAACCGACGGCGCTCGGCGCTCGGCGCTCGCTCCGACCGCGCCGCACCGCTCGCTGATATATCCAACATATTCACAATGCGTTTACCTGCATAATACGACCACGGACGCTATTACCTGTAATACTATATGTCGTTTACAAATACGTGCATAATTCCACTGTTACCGCCCTGTCAATTCTCGTGTTTATAATCGACGGTCGATTATGTCGTATCGGTCGATTATTCGATTTAATTTATGTCAATGTCAATAAGTCGATGCTCATTGCACTGATGTACTAATTTGAACACCCACTCTGTTGAGCTCGTGATAATAATAACTAGTTTCCAATCTGTAAGTGGGTATGCTGTTTCCTTCATTCCATTTCGCAAAAAATTGTATCGTTAATAAAGCTAACGTGGAATTAGAAATACTTAATGTTCGTTCGCCTTGAATTATTTGGTTTGGATAACATGATAATTGGATTAAATGTATGTGGTTTTACGGTTTCTATAAATATATGTGGTCTATAATTTCAGGGGCTATTCTATACTATGATTGAACAATTACGCGAAACTTGGTTCTCTGTTGATGTTATGCGTACATTCGTGGAGTAATATGTATATTTTTTTTACATTAAAACTATCCAGCTGCTAGCATGTGTGTAACGTCGCCTGCATCTGCAACACTGACGTTACCAATGAAATGCGTGGCTTGAAGGAACTTCGGGCGTCGTCATATAATGATACTAACTTACAATGATTTGTACGTTACGAATCCAATGGCTCCGACGGCGGCGATTATTCACGGTGAACGATAATTTTTACTCAATCATTAGCGTGCGTCGTTCGCTTTCACTATCGCCCATCGAGTGACGATGTGACAGCGTAATTAAGCGCGTCGCACACAACGACGCGCGGCGCGTCCGCGGCGCGTCCGCGGCGGCGCGGTCATAAACAGAGCGGTCACGACCCCGGCCCGACTGCCGGATGTATCGAAAGTGCTCATCGCCGACCGCCCGCGGCTAGCGCCGTAATGCAATTTTGAATTATGTGACAGTTAATATTTCTAATTGACAAAACACAGCGCCGATTGACGCGTCGTGAAACTTCATATCGCGCTAATGTCGACGTCGTAAGTGTCGAGTAATGATTGCGTCTGTCAGCGGAAATGATATTTTGCTTGTGCTGGACGATTGGTGGCGTAGTTGTTACGGCGGCTGTTGGTGCGTTTCTTGCGAGTGAATTTGGTGTAATGAGGGAGTCGGAAGTGTCTAACACTGGCGTGCTTGTTTTCAAGTATGTCGAAATTAAATTTAGAAAGAGGCCCGTTAGGTTAATAAGTATAGAGTTCTTTGGCTGCTCTGTGATTTCTTGAGGAAATAATATGTAACGTGACATGACGCCTGTAATTGTCATAGAGATAGGCAGAGGACTGTAGTACGCTCGAAAATTTCACCAGCTACGTTTACATCCCACTTTGGATTGAGTGAATGTTGAGACTGTTGCCATGTACGGGCACTAATCCAGCCTCCGAGTGACTACTAAAAATTTAAATTAGTACAATCCAATAATACCCGACCCGTGTATGCAACCAAAAAGATTGACTAGGCAGTCAATAATAAAGGTAGCGAAAACATTTGCAAATGAAATAAAAAGATTTGTGACCATTTATCAATTTTTCATAATGTAAAATAACAATTTTCATCAATTCATTTTGATATGGTATGACGCGTGGTTTTGGGAATATACATATGTACATGTAGGTAGGTAGTATACTACCTACCTCCATATAGGATATGATATAAAAACACCTACCTACATTTAAGAAATTTTTATGCAATAGCCCAGTTAGATTTCACATTATGAATACTGTCTTTGTATGCTGACAATTCAATAAAACAATAATATAGACGAATTATTAGCTAGAACTATTAAATTAATATAATTGTTGTGTTTCAATATCTGTGATCGATCAATATGTTTAATCGCGTTCTAACCGCTGTGAATAAATAAATCTGTGTTCAGTAACTGTGTCTAAATTAACATAATGACTAATCTTAGACCATATAAACTATAAAGATCTAAAAGCGGAGGAGACTACATTGTATTTAAGCTTCGAACAACTTTCTCTCTTAAGTGCAATCTGTGTTTATATTATTTATTTTAATAAATAATTTGCCACAGAACAACATGTGAGCGTTTACAACACTTCAATGTGTTTATTTCAGTAATTGATACAACACATTAGATATTAAAGCGTTTGATACTTGAGAGGTACATCTTGTCCGCTGCTGACAGTTATGAAATCTTACAATGTTACAAAAGTGGTAAATTATACTGACTTACTTTATTGGCTGCGTGAACACTGGTGTTTGATTCCTGGGTCGGGCACATCATTATCGAGCTTTACTAAGTTGAAATTTCTATTGATTCAAATTATCAGCCTTAAAAGTGAATTAGCAGTATTATTTGGAGTATAAATTTGTACCCATGTGTATGGCAAGGACGGGGTGCGACGGTAAACTCTGGGGGAGGTCTATGTCCAGCTGTGGACAGAGATAGGCTGATGATCGACGATGGATGTATGGTGATAGGCTCACACCTTATTCAATGGTGGGACGCGTAACGTAACGTGTAAGGTAGTAGCTGAGCCCCACATAAGTTATATGGAGAACAAAAATAATAATCGTAACATGTAATACAATAATAATTTATAAAATAAATAATCAATATATAGTATATTATTTTATTGCTATTTAATATTACAAACAAACAACTACAAATACTAAAGCATTTTATTACTAACAATAATGCATATAACTAAGCACTCATATAGCTCACAAGTCCTCTCGTAACATAACTCAGCAACCGAAGACAACACATCATTTGTAACCAAAAAGGATCGACCTATCGATAACGAATGGTGGCGTTTGTCTTTGTTAAACAGATATCGTTTCCTTGGCGTGTCGGTGTCTGGTGGTGCACGGTGCTGCTCTAGTGCGGAGGCTCGGTGGGCGAGGTTGAGCGGTTGCACGGAGCCGCGTTCACCTTTCATTGTGTAACCGCGGCGGAGGGGCGCGTGGGAACCGCCGAAAGCTCGCCGGCTTCCGCCGAGCGCCGAATCGTAGTAACGCCGCACCCCGCGCCGTCGCGTGCGCATGCCGGCCGGCGTATCATCGCACCTGCATCGCATAGAGGTGGGCAGAGGCGTGTGTTACACTCCCACGTTGCACTAGTCACGTTAACACTGGATTTATTGACCCAATATGACTCGTTTCAACACGCAAGAGAAATAGATATAAGAGCCTTTGCCAATACATATTGTAGATATAATCTCTAATTTTAAAATACATTATCTGCAAAGATGTTTATTGCATTTAGCACAAAGGCTTTTCCCATTTATTTCTTTATTTCAAATGAGTCAGCCCGGCTCAGTCCGTAAATATCTAGTCTAGTGTTAAACGTTCCACCGTGGAGTACGCTTTAGACTTATTCCCGTGTAAGATGCTATCAGTCTGGTACATGCACCCAGTCTTCGTTATTAATAATTAACGAGGAACTCAATATGATAATACGGTATAGATCATCTCGTTTTATTATCGTATCGTCCGAATCATCTTATCTAGTCAGTTTGTATACGTTAATGATTTTACATTTAAATTTTTAATTCACATGTAATTAACAATTAAAAGGAAAGTCATACTGAAACTTGACAGCCAGTATAGATCTTTAAGTCATCTGAATTCGTTTTCAATACAACATGTAACTGTTGTACAATTGAGAGCGACATTAATATTATATGAAGAAGCTATTACAATAAAGTCGCTTTGTTGTACCACGAATATTGTCGTAGGTAAATATCGACAATGTCAATTAGATAGCCATTATGTTTAATTCATAGAGTTATAGATAATTATGGGGTTAGTTCGTCGAACGGCAGGTTGATTAGTTATGCGGCCGATCGGCGGAGCGAGGCACGGATATAAGCAATGTAATGGTGAAGGCTCACAAAGGGCTCGGTGAAATTTATGATATGAATTCGTATTGTTTTGTAATTGTTTCCAAACAGTGCAGAGCGGTAGAATAATTCATAAGCGGCGTTGTTCCCAGCGGCGGCGAGGTTGTGCGCGCGGCGACAGCTGAATAGGGCAATGGTGGCGGGCCGTTACCGCGGCGGGAGGCAGAGGGGCTCGGAGGCAGGGCGGCGGGCGAGGGACGCGGGCGGCGCGCGAGCGACGCGGCCGAGGGCGGAGCACCTGAGCGCGCCCTGACCTACGACCTGCGGTGAAAGGCGCCTGCGCACGGGCACGGACCGTGCCGACGACATAGCATCGCGCCAACCTCGCAACTGCAAAATAACCGTATTTTGTTAACAAAACGGTATTAACCGAAGTTGTATTTCCATTTGTGCAAAGATGTAATATTAAGATACTCCCTGCTGTCCTTATTTCTACATCTTAATCTATTTATATTGACCGATAGGGCAATACTGTCCGTTCGCTAAGATATTAAATACGAACATATTTGTATACTTAGTTATAAATTTACTAATATTTTTGGTAACTACTAATTATATCACGTTGTGAAACCGGCCAGACAAAAAGTAAACACGACCGCGCACCGGTGGACCGAGGCTAGACAAACAGCGCTGTTGTGGAGTCTCGACACGATAGCAACGTGTGAGATGGCCGGTAATGACGCAACTTTCACTTACCCACACGTAAAATAAATCGCGAGGCGCCGGTTACACGCGGAAATGAAGATTGATGACCTGTTCGAAAAAACTTTGTAATATCACGCGCTAAGCGTACATATAACGTACGTGTATAATGACCACGACAAAATATCTTTGGGAAGTTGTCTCAAGGAAACATTGGTGGATGTATCTTCTGTTAAAAATCTACTGCAACCGAGGTCGATGAACCCTACTTCGCTCGTTTTAATCGAGGGCAGGTGGTCGTGTTAATAATATACAAACTCGTGGAAATATCTGTGGAACATGGCCCACTATTGTCGTGTCGAGCATCAACGGGAAACACTTGAAATAATGTGGCATAATTATCCTATTTGCAACGACTTGTGATACGTTCATTATTAACAGTCAACGTATTGAATATGTGAAAAGCCAATCGATATATATTGATCATTATCATCGTTGATTGATATTAAAACAAAGCTTTTATCATTCATATTTACATTAACAAAACATCGCCAATTCTGTGTTGCGTCAGTGCGTCAGTGTCTCTGACAGCGTTCATAACGTGTGTCTGTTATTGAGCAACATTGGATTCGTTATTATTGCTATTATAATATCATCGCGCCGAGTTCCTTAAGGGATAGGTAGAGGGCACCGAGTAAAAATTTATTATATTATTACAAATTATATAGGTACATTAAATTTATAACCGCCTCGTTGCTCGTGTTGGTTGCAAGTGCGATCGCCGATCGTAGGTTCCGGGTTCAAATC
Source organism: Mysoria ambigua (assembly GCA_018245875.1). Taxonomy (NCBI): domain Eukaryota; kingdom Metazoa; phylum Arthropoda; class Insecta; order Lepidoptera; family Hesperiidae; genus Mysoria; species Mysoria ambigua. The sequence goes on along the minus strand of DWEI01003285.1, from coordinate 125 downwards.
CCGGGTCGGGCACTACTGGATTTTTCTAATTTAGATTTTCGCAGTTGCGGCTCGAAGTCTGAAAATGTGCGCGGTATATAGCAATAGACTCACTATTCCATATTGGGACGTAAACATAACTGGTG
>DWEI01003284.1:0-13017 GCA_018245875.1 Mysoria ambigua | reverse complement strand
CTGGGTTCAAATCCTGGAACAGGTATTACTATATTTTTTTAATTAAGATTTTCTAGCAGTGACTCGGAGTCTGTGTATCTGCCCGATGCATGGCAATAGGCTTACCACCTATTCCATAGTGGAACATAAATATAACTGGTGAAACGTGGGACTATACTACATTCCTCTGTCTACCTCTTCGTAGGTGATGTAACGTTATAAAATACAAAAGCTTAAGACTCTTTCACACTAGGTTTTTTTAATTTTAAAACCAACGTTCTTGTTAATTACCTTTACTTTCACGCATGTTCATATAATTAAGGTTTATCGAATTATTTAATGTCCTTTGGCCCTCGATCAAAACGCAAACATTATTTTCAAGTTTTTATTAAGGCAGAGAGACCATATGTTCCCATTTCCTTAACGTGGTTATTTGGATCGGGTCGGATCGCGGAGTGAATAACCGTTGCAAACGAATCCGCTCCCCCCCGGGGGTGCGCGAGGCAGTCGATGCCGGCATGTATAACAGTCTATCCGTCTTGTATGACAAACCGGCTTCATTATTCACCGCGTTCCGATTTAAGGCGAGTGATTTTTCAAAATCTTTTAACCGGTTTCCTATAGAACGCAAGATGAATATGTTCGTATACCATTTTCAATTTTATACGGCGAATCGCCCAACGGGATTTGGCTAAAAATGAAAACACTTTTTGAATTTGAAATAAAATCAGCGGTGGAACGTTGCAGAAATGTCATAGCGACAGCCGGACAATGCTTAGGTTTACATTTTACTTCTTACATCTAGCGATACGTCGGTGATATGTTATGACACTCCAATCGTACTTGAAATGTACTTGAATACGACCATTTAGTGGCGTTTAATCAATTTATTCATTTCATTAGACAACATTTTGTACTCGTAGTATTGAAGTACACAGCGTTCTGTGCACTGTTGTATACATTTTGTGTGGGTATCAGTGATGGATAAACATTTTTCTCGCTATGTGTTAGAAGCGTAACGGTCTACGATGGCATGCTTATATCACATTACTCGTATAGTAAATTTTATATAAAATTGTTACATAAACGTAACTTCACGCCTGTAATCCACGAAGGGGAAGGCAGAGCAAAGCAGAACATTCTCACGATTCACCGGTTAGGTTTACGTCCCACTATGTAATAGGTGGTGAGCCTATTGCCATGCATCGTGTACATATCCAGACTCCGAACCACAACTAGAAATTATAAATTAGAAAATTTTGTAGTGGTCTACTCGGGAATCGAGCCGGAGACCTCCGGATCGGCAGTCGCACTTGCAACCAACACGACAAACGAGGCAGTCATAAAAGTTAATATGTAATAAATTATAAAATCTTACATCTGTAATCGCTGAAGAGGTAGACAGAGGAGTGTAGAACACGCCCACGTTCCAACAGTTATGAAAGATGTGGTTAGTTATTCAGTACAAAGGAATTATGATAGGAATATCAAATGGATATTTTTTATAAAGCATCAGGAGTAAGCAGTTTTATCTCTAAACTCGAGAAGTCTCTACAGGAATGGACGTGTGAGAATGAGACGCAATGAAATGCCAGATACCAGACGCTTTCCAAAGGAGAAAATCCAATGTTATAAAAATTTCATGCGCATTTATTGAATTTTAATATAACGTCGCTTCATATTTTTATGAACTAATGAATAAAATCTTTTATACAGGTAAATATAGTGAATTAAACGCAAAGAAAAATAAATAATGTACACGTGCATTATTCAAATACTAAAATTAACAGAAAAAAAATAACATAATAATTATTCAAAATAAAACAATAGAATAATGTTTTTAGTGAGTGTTCTTTTCAAAAACAAAAAACATTAAAATGTTTATCTTGTGAGAGGTAATGAATGAGGTCGGTCACGGTATAAGAAAGTTGAATACACTGAAATTCTATAGACTAACACAGAGATTATCTGAGACCAGTTATAGGTGGCTCGAATAGCCTTTCAGTGGCTTTCCGTGAAAAACGAGGTCATTCAATCTCTGGCCGCTTAAGTCCATTTCATATTGAAAAAGCTGTAGCGCTCGACGAAATAACATTGGCCATTATGTTTCATATACTCAATTCTTTTTAGAGTCAGTAAAATTTCAATTGTTTCTTTACAATCATATAAAAGCCATACACGCCACAATAGTTCACCTTCGCTTGATTTGACTACACTATTTTACGGCAAAACATTCCTTAATAGTAACTAAATTATCTACATTATTTATATGACTAAGTTATCTATATTAGATATGATCTGCTTACCCTTTGCAGAGATACAGACGTAGTGTTACATACGTTATTGCTTGACAATGTGAAGATCGTGACTAATTTTTATTATTGACCATACAATATCTTAATAGAAGGTTATCGAATTAAACTAAGGAGATACATCACACAATGCGAGAGAATTGAACTTAAAATTCACGACATTTTTTTCGCTAATAATAAGCAGATTATAGAATTCTTGACACAAAAGTAAGATCTATCATGCACTCTTCGATCGCACTAAAACTATGCGATATACATTTTGACAAGTCATAAAGAGATCTGTAATAGTTATATTCAATTAATTACTCGGAAAATTGTAGCCGCCATCTTTTCTGGAAACTTTACAAAGTTAAATAACAGTTAAATATTAGTGTTCCAAGAAAACAAATATTTGCTGCACTTCTTGATACGCTGTTCGAATGACATTCTCGTTTCTATCGAAATGCCTCGTTAAAATTTACTTCGACGTTCATATTTAATTTATTGCTTCCCATTGTACGTATGACGATGCAAAGAGTTGTTTGAACGAAAGAATTATCAAGTACATGCTTGTGATCATCCAATTAAATAGACTTCATTTTATACGACAACGGTTTCGTCCTTTGTATAAAGTGTGTCCTTTGTTAAAGATTTCTCATTTTTCTATATTGAAATTGATAGAGAAATACAACAACGCAATAATAATACGCGAGTCATAATGTTTAGTTTAAGTAACATAAAGTTTCTTAGAAAAAACGTAATATCACGTTTGAAACTCCTAAAGAGGTAGTTAAGGTTCGTGTACTGGGTAACAGGATAACTTGAAAATATATAATTATTGTAACTTCACGCCTGTAATACCTGAACAGGTATGCAGAGGAATGCAGAACACTCCCACGTATACGTTTACGTCCAAATATGGAATAGGTGCTGAGCCCATCGCCCTGCATGGGGCACATATCCAACCTCCGAACCACTACAAGAAAATCTAAATTAGAAAATTTTGTTGTATTCGATCCAAGAATCGAACATATTATTTAAACAATTCTATGTATTTCTGGAACTTTCGGTCCTAATTGTGAAACAACACCCGAGCGCAATAGTAAAAAGATAACAGGGATCGATGTTCCACAGGTTTTGAATTAGAATGTAATTTCAAAATATAATTTTTTCAAAAAGTATTTCAACTTCAGGAATTATTAAAACACGTCTATGTGATACGCATCACATTCGTACAACCCACATACACGTCTCAGCGAGTTGCGGTCGGTGCTCAGCTGTCGGACTCATTTCTGCACACTATGCTTTGATAGCGTGTGACACAAAGAAAATATACACCGTAACATTACAAGGTCACCTCGTGGTGTTAGAAGTTTGTCTACGTACGTCCAGTCAGCTTAATCTGTTGACTGTGACCTTAATAACATCACGTTTGTATTTCCCCGAAGTGGTATGCAGCGTGTGCTAGTCTCACATCTCAACTATTGTGTTAAATGTTCCACCGAGAAAGAGAGGCCACTGTCCAACATTATAACACAAAGGGTTAATTTTAAGTCATGTGGACGATACATACCTTATAACATGTAATATATCAAACATGTGCATTCATCTATATTTATACATCCGACTCGATATGTTACAAAAAGAAACATTTCGATTTAGTTCTGGAAGCTTCGTTTGAAGTAGTACTTCAGCAGTAATGGACGTCAAATACAGGTGTCGACAACCTGAACTGACCACATACGATCATGCGGCTCATAAATAGAGAGTAGACCTCAATTTCTTACCCACTTTACGGGTAACGCCGTAAGTGGTGATTTACCCTCGTAAGTATATTCTTCTCATTATGCTCGTTATGAAAATTCTTCAGTCTAACATCACTTTTATTCCGTTCATGATGTTATACATTTTTCCATGTAGCGAAACTCTTTTTTATTTTCTTGATAACTTGTGATATTATGCAATGAAACATCTTCGTGGTAATTAACATAATTGGTTCAGTAAATATACGGATAACTCTGTTTTTAAATGCACTAAATATTTTGCTGCAATGTACCAGAAATACTTTCCTGATCTGAAGGACGTGATAATAAAACGAGATCGAGTCTTTATATAAAGTATCTTAAAGTTTTCTCGTATTATTATTGCCGTACATTGTGTTCAGTGGGACCTACCAACCTTCAATTAAAAAAGAATCATCGAAATCGGTTCACCCAATCGAAATTTCTGAGGTAACAAACATAAAAAATACAGCCCAATTGAGAAGTTTACCGTTGTTTGAAGTTGCTTAAAAATTTAACATCGGGAGTGTACGTTTTATAAATTTCCATACAAATAAATAACGGCAAGTAAGACTGAAAATTGTTTTGATGGATATTAGTAACGAAGGAAGCTAAAAGCTTTTCAGATGTAGCGAAGTTTGACAGAAAATTTAATAAAATAATTTCGAAATTTTGCGCTCGAGACTCGAGTGTAAACTTCATCGAAACGCTAGCAGCCAGGCCCAGTTGGTGTATAGCGAAATGATTATCGAGTTAAGAAACGAGGCAACCACGACATAAATAACATGACAATAAAGTATATATCCGTGGTATAAAAAATGTACAGTAATAATGCCGAATAAAATTGACATTCCCAATGAAAATCTTGTTTATAGTTTATCCATTTTCAATGGATAGCATGCAAATTTTAAATTATCTATTTGTCTCACACGTGGGTAAATTAGCGATAATATATTATACAGTGGAGACCTTGGCCTTTGTAAAAACATTAGCTCAAGTGAAATCCCTGGTGTCTTTCGTCAGTCTTTTGTAGTGAAATTTAAAGATTTCTTCACACTGATGGATTGGAAACAGTGCCAAATCGTGCACCACTATTGAACTACACAGAATATTTTGTTACACTCTTGTGTCTCCTATTGAATAAAAACCGCCCAGTTATATAGTAACTGTAGGTACAATAAATGAAATTATTTTGCCAGAAATATCTTGGAATGAAATTATATCACCACCAGTGAATGGGTGAGTTTTAAATCTTCCCGGGGTAGATATAATCCAAGACGACCAATAATCCAACGTGGGCAAAAACCGGTGTGACCTTTTCAAACGTTAACAATACATTTCAAATAAAATTGAAACATATACAACGACGCTGTGCCAACATTTTTTTTTCATTCAGACGGCGTTAATGGAACGCCGCGAGCGTTCATTTAGTGTTTACTAATGAGATATTTCTTGGCGTTAATCGCATCATTGAATAGGATTTTTATTCGGCCGAACACGCGAAAACAAGATGGAGGCCTCGTGCATGTGCGCCGTCGTAACGAGCGCTTCGAATTCATGCCGTCATTATCATTTTTGAATATTAACGCATCTCCGTACATACTTACTGTTCGTGTAACCTTGGTCTCTATTTAATATAGACATGTTACACGTGAACTTTTTACGTTTACTGTGTTTAAAATTAACTTGTATATTGTACGTGTATTTTTATTTCACCTCACCGGCTCATCGATTCAGTGGTCGGTTTTCCCGTTAGTTTCCTGAGTCGGGTGTCGTGAGTTCAGTTTCCAAGCAGGACAAATTTTGGATGAAATATTTGTTCGCTTCTTTACGATATCTGTAGGTAGATTGTCAGCTAATGAGTTACCTATACATAGGGTCTACGTATTTCCGGTATTTCATAGGTACTTCTTATTATTGATTTACTAGTTGACTGCTTCATTGGTTATTTTAGTTGCAAGCGAGACTGCAAAACGAAAGGTCCTGGGTTTAAGTGTCGGGTCGCGCGCTATTAAATTTTCTAACTTGGATTATTTAATAGGAGCTCGGAGTCTGGTTTGTGTCCAGTGTTTGCCAGGTGTATCCAGGGTACGTATCCAGGGTAGAATATAAACCTAATTGATGAAATGTGGAACTATACTACACCAGCTCTGTGACTTATTATCAATTGTTTCTTAATATATCGGTATATTATGCAGGCCAATTAAATTTTTTCATTCTCGCTGACGTACCACAAAGTACAAAAATCTCAGTAAATTTAAGAGAAACAGTGATCTCCATCAACGAAAGAAATAAAAATAAACTTGCAATGACCACTATTAGGCTCCGTAAAGTAACTCGATGGTAGGTCAAAGTGTATACGCTTTTATAACAAACTACCATGCGACGCACTAAATTTGTCAATTTGTAAATTCAAAAAATACATTAAGTTTAGATGTCAAAAAGCCTGTTACTCGATTGCAGATTACATGCAAGACATGGACGTTCGGAAAGGAGTTGCTGTAGTTTGGAGGCTTAAAATTTTAATTGTTGTTGCTAACCCTACTGAGTTTCTTGTTAGCTTTTCTCTATTGTGGTCGTGTTCCAAACTAACGTAAACTTATCTGTCGTGACGTTTATATGTGATTGCTAATTCTGTATAAATAAATGATTTTTGACTTTGACTTGACTTTCACTTTGACTAGAGCTCGTCCGACGTCTTATGTATTGTATGATACAGCGTCCCGAAAAATGGATTGTCCAATTCTTTATAATTCCACGGCCTTAAGCTCTCAGCGAAACGCCTCAATACTCTGTGATTATGTTTTTACTTTTACTTTAAAGTATACTTTAAAGTTTTTACTTTTAAAACACGTATCTTAATTTAATCTTATTTAGACAGTTTAAAAAGCAGGTTATCGGTCAAACGTCTACATTATTTTCATTCATTCACCACACTGTATCTTCAAAACAAAATTGGAAAATGTAATAGGTAAAGGTAAATGTATTTTTTTAATTGCAACGAGAATTAACTGAATGAGATGTAAAACTGGAAATAGAAAACTTATGTGACACGTGACATTTTTTATTGTACGACTAAACTGCCAGGGCCTTGATACACAAGTATGAAATTTTAATATATTGTATACCTCTGCACACGAGTAAATCCACTACAAAACTAATTAAGCCGATGCAGTAGGTATTCCACGTTGCACGCAAAATTCGGGAGATTTTAAAATTAAATATCCAACTCTGTACGATTCAAATTACTCATGAAATTTTAAATTATAAACACAGAAAATAAATTGTCATTTTTTTTAAATTGCGATATTATTTTCAATGTCAATTTCAATTTCAGTGTCAATGTGTTTTTTTCATAGTTTGCGCCATGGGGTACACAGATATGTAAAAAGACATTTTCAACCTAGCGTTCCGGACAATTTCTCCGTACTAAAAGGTAAACTATTTCAAAGTATATTCATATAGATATTCAGTGGTCACTACGTCGCTTAAACAAACCAATTTTAAAACTATGTAAAAGGAAGTTACGAAGAAAACAGCTGAATATTTTTAAAATATTACGAATCTCTCAGAATTATATTATTACTTTATATTTATACCTCACATAATAAACTCTAATTATAACGGGCTTTTCATGCTTCAAAGCTTTAAATAGACAAATAAAGGCGCAGTGGTTTATTACTGCGTCGCATTGAGCCGCAGAGAGTAGGTAACGTTTTCGAAATAACGCCCAATAATATAAGCTGAATTTGTTAACAAGTTTCATCTCCCACATGTAAGAATATTATTACGTTACAAATAATAATATTGAATGTTTTAATACTTAATTAGTTATTCTTAAAGATGTTGGAATGAATGAAAATTACTATGTACGAGTATATAGATACAATTTATACATTACGTCAATGATCCCCGACGGTGTAGGCAGAGTTAACACCTTTTAACAATTATATGTACGTTCCAACGCGGAATAGGTGGTGATACACCAGCCATACATTCGGCACAATTCTAAACTCAGAGCCACAACTAGGAGTTTGAAGTAGAAATTATAAGTTAATATAAAAAAAAAACAATATAATTAGTATTCAAATATTTTCAACAACATAAAAACGGATATATGATAGGGACGGGAATTTTTTTTAACAAAATTAATGTGTAATTATTATACGTAATTACTCCTGTCATTTTTATGTGCAGGGAGTTGCGAAAGGCCCGGCATATGAGCACAGGTCACGTTAATACACTAACCATTTACGATACAAACGAAAGCCTATTTTACGTGGCTAGCGAAAGATATGTATATGTTTTTTTGAATTTTTTTTGTTGAATTCCTCATTCTTGTTAACGTAAAAAATGTATGAAGAAAACTACTAGGTGTGTAATGAAGTTATATTGTGCTCCAGCTAAATAAATGCCCTGGTTGTCTATGTGCAACAGCGTAGGTGGTGCGAGGTGGTGCTCTGTTCCCAACACGTTTGCCCAGCGCAGGGGCTAAGCCCTGGGGAGAGGACTATGTCCAGCGGTAGACTGATAATAGGCTAGTGACATCAACAAGACTGTTCCAATGAAACTATTGTCTATTATGCTAATGGCCGCATTTCTTTTCTTGACTCTTATTACGCGATATATAAATTACGTTCATCCTGTGAGTTATACAATGCTGAAATATCATCATAAATAATATATTTTAAGGGACAAAGAATTACGTCAAGGGCCACCCTCATTCGTACAAGCCCTGAACACACCAGAAAACGTTCACGCAGACATGAAAATGTCCTAAGAAACAAAACAATTAGCGCATGTATAATGTTTCGCAAACTTCTACGAACGAATTCGAAGACGAACAGTTTGAGAACGAACAGGTGAACTCGGTGAAATATTTAATATATAATTGGACAGCGTACCTCTGAGGTACGAACAACGATAACTTCTTTGTATATTGAACAATACTTTTAATTGACACAAGTATTTCGTAATCGAAATATTGTTTATAAAAATGGCTTCGACTTGGCTTGGCTTGAAATAATATTTCGGGACACCCCGACGCAAAGCCACCACTTATTAACACTATCAAGAGAGCTTGTATTGTAGTAACTAGACCAAATACTGAACAAATACTTGTGTACATCACGTAAAATATTTTTAGTATACATAGAGCCCAGGACCTGCGGAGCAATATTGAGATTCACTGATTACTGCACCAGTGGACCTATCAAAATTCTTTACTATACTGTAATTGTGTTGTACTGTGTATTAATTTGCACATAATGTTAGGTATTTCTTAATACTGTCTCATACCTTTATTTTACTAGGTTTAACAAAACGTAATTCTAGAATTGTCCCACCTTTCAGATTATTGTACTTTGGTATTAATAATGAGCGAATGAATTATTTAATAAGTGAATAAATTAATTAATGAGAGAATAAATTAATTAATGAGCAAACGAATTAAATATGTCACAATTAAATATTTATAATCTGTTAATTGATCAGTTAAATGGAATGTTTAGATGCTAATGAGATGTTAAATATTCCTTTTACCCTCGAAATTACTTCTGGCAATTTTCGGCGGTGAAATCAGTCGCAAATGATTTGATATGATATCTGACACTGACGTTCGTCATGCGGGCTGTGAGTGCGACTAACGATCGTGGATCAACCCTTCCTGCCGATCCTGGGTCCAAGGGGTCCAGGGTTCAATTCCCGAGATTGGGCAATAGTGATTTTTTCTAATTTAGTTTTTCTGGTAGTGGCTCAGTCTGAATATGTGCCCGATGCATGGCAATAGGCTCACCACCTATTACATAGTGGGTCGTAAACGTAACCGGTGAAACGTGGGAGAGTTGTGCATGCCTTTGCCTACCTCTTTGGGAACTACAGACAGGATTTTACGTTTTTTACGTAAATTTATTACTTTATGAATAACGTTTTAATGGATCTGCCACTAAAGATAATGCGGTAAAAGCATTAGAATTTCTTTCTCGCTTCAACAATGGTTACTTTAAAATTTCCACTTTATTTTCCCCAGGGAGAACGGAAATGCGCGTATAGGGAGTACTTTGTATTGGGGGAACACTTGTCGCTCTTATAATTACTTGTTTTATAAAGTTGGACATTCATTTAATATTGTGTGTTTATCTTATATGAAACGAACATAAATATGTACGGTCAAGTTAAAGGCAAGACCTTTTTATGTGATTATTGGAAAGATTGAAGAATGATAAATTCTGGTTGACAAAATAATTTAATAAAAAAAGTTTTTTGTTGTCAGTAATATACTTACTTAATTATGACTAATACCTTAAATTCAGGTCGTACTAAATGCCAAGTAGCATTCTCTCAAAGTCGAGCTTAGGAGACAGTATGACCATGTGGTTGGCTCTACTTCACAAAGTTTGTTGTATACAGTATACACAAAGGTACTTACAATGAATTTTCATAAAAATACATTGACACGAGTAATGGATGATAGCCCAGTGATTCAAAACTCAGGTTTTTCACTACAGGTGTTCTGGGTTGCCATACTTCTAAAAGATTTGCACCATACTTCTAAAAGATATGTGTTTTTAATATTAAATATCGCTGAATGGAAAACATAGTCAGCAAATCTGCATAAGATAGAGTTCTTCGAAAAAAGACCCCATCTTAATAATGGAACCACAAAAGGTTTGGAAGAGAATGAACAAGTTAATAGTTAGAACGTCGAACGGAAACTTCTAGAACTGTGCTCAGTTTCAGTTCCCAATAGTTTCCTGACAGCCAATTCATTCAGAGCACTGATTTGAATATCGATCTCAACCAAAGTTACGTTGATTGCAGCGCTTCAACAACGCTTAATCTATGCAGCTCAATCATGCCATCCGGTAACTTCGCCCTGAAACCTTTGGACAACCAAACCAAAGTATTTGTAACTTTTCAAGTTCCGTGCATAACCATAGGTAATGTTTTATTATTTTAAAATAACAAATTAGTATCGTACCACCTTTCGTTATCTCCCCATCTGTTCATCTATTCTGTTTTTTCTCCTCATTCTTTCACATCTTGCTGTTGATTAAACAACGAGGTTCTTGTTGAAACTTTAAGCTGTCGCCATTTTCAGTGATGATTTGAGTATTTTTATGGACAAGTAGACCATAGGGTTTTTTGAATTATTATTATATTGTAGGTGTAGCGCGGCATGATATTAATCGACTTTGATCTTTACAAATTGAATTCTAGTTTGGAATTCGAAAAAAAGTAGTTTCATCATAGAGTAATGCATATAATGCATAAATACACAAAGCAAATATGAAATTAATATTGACACAAACGTTGGTTTTTCTCCGCATATACATCCAATGATAACAATACACTGAGCAAAAAAAACACGAAAAAAAGTATTATAAACCCAATCATTCCTAACCAATCTTTCTTCCTTCCTTCTCTTTTTTTCTCCTTCTCTTTAATAATATATGAGTTATCAACAACTATCCTTTTATTGCTTTCCGGTTTTATATCAAGCCCGAAATCAGATGTTTAGTATCTGATTAGCTCCGTTGAGATCGGAGAGTACTCGCCCGTTCCAGTTTCGTGGCAAGAAGGTCGAGTGGGTCGTTTCCCGCAGCGCTGTTTGGATAGGACGCTCTCCAAAACGAATTACACGTGGTGTGTACGGATTTTGGTATAAGGAATCTTATTAGGAATAATATCATGTATTTTGCCCCCAATGAAATCCGTGTTACAAGCATATCAAGCCTGTAACGATAGAGACATTTATCAGCTGGAGCTCTCTGCCTACCCGTCAGGGACTGGGCGTCTTAATATACTCGTAGAATTAATAAAACTCAATAGTTAGTAACAATGATTTATTAAAAACAGGAATACTTAGAAAAATAAATAACCTTGTACATTCTAAGTACATTTCATTTAACAGACGTTATTTAGTGTAATATCACGACTGCAATGCTCGAAGACGTAGGCAGAAATATACTCCTAAGTTTAAATTGACATGATTAAATCGTTCGTCACATATTTTTATCATTTTATATCACTGCCACTGTGTAGGTATACATATTGTTACACTATGTGCCATGTCACATATAAATAACACAAAATATAATTTCACACATAATTAATAAAATATACAATGTCACACATCAATGACACAATATATAATGTCACACAAATATCACAATGTATGTCACATAAATGACACACAAATATCACGATGTATGTCACATAAATGCCACAATATACAATGTCACACATAAATGGTACAATATACAATGTCACACATAAATCACACGAAACACATTGTCCCTTATTTCTTCAAAGTACAATACAGGCGGTGCGCGAGACAGTGTCTGCCGGAAACTCGTTTAAATTCACGCTCCCTCATATCGTTTGTCGATACGTTTATGATAATGCATACATAAATGTAATACTGTACACCCTTATTCCGATTCGCATAAAATCGACTAGATTTATTTTATTGTTACGATTGTTTAGAAGACATCGTTTTTCAATTGATAATTATTTCCGGTTTATTTAAAATTGAATGTCTTATTCTCTTGTCATACACATAGTTAAACGCGGGAGTGTACTGCACTGATCTGCTTACCTCTTCAGGGATTATAGGTGTGATGTTACATGTATCATACTGCCTCGTTCGTTGAACGGTTTCATGGGTGACTGTCAATCGAGCGGTCCTGGGTTCTAATTCGGCGTTGAGTTCTATTAGTACCACCACTATTCTTCGATTTTATTAATTTAGAGTCTCTTATACTGGCTGGTAGTCTGGATTTGTGCCCGGTATATAAAAATAGGTGGTAGGCTAATAGAAGGTGCCTCTGTTTACATACATATCTTCACGCCAGGTTCCTCACGGGGCAGGCAGAAAGCACCGAGTGTCAAATATCTCTATCCTTACAGACCTGCCGCGCCTCATCCACATTCATAACTCTTTTCATACATGCACGCCGGTTTCG